>CP139503.1:299169791-299264992 GCA_021014915.2 Artemisia tridentata subsp. tridentata
CAAATGACACACGCTTTGAACATCCTAGAGGAACTAGAAGCACTCATATGATGAGGTTTTACAAAAGCATATTTCTTTACATTAGGTCTAGATTGTGAAGTGACTGGTTTTGACAAAACTTGTTTCGAATCAACTCGGGAGGCAAACCATGGTTTTGAAAATTTTGACCGTTCAGATCTAAACGCAGTCGGTTGTCTAACAACTGATTGGTTTCTAAGTGGTTGTAAAACTGGTTTCCCCAAGATTGATGGTTTTGCAAACTTAGTGTTCACACTATTTCCTGTTAATTTTCTTAACTCGTTTTTTAATGCTGCAATTGTAAAACCCTTTTCCTGAAGTTGAGCTTTGAATTCATCATTTTTGGCAATCAAAGAGGTTGTCTGTTCTATAGTCTTAGATCTCGTTTCTTTGATTGAATAACACAGGTTTTTGCAATGCTTTTTCAAAGTCTCATTTTCCTTAAGTAATTCAGCCACTTTAAGTTCCAATTTAATGTTTCTTGTTTCAATTGCATCACTGTCATATTTAGCCTTGACTACATTTCTTATCTCGTGCATCTCAGTAATTTGTGTTTTCAAGTTGTTGATCGTTGAGTTTTTGGCTTCTAGCTGAGCTTTCAAATCATTTATCATAAAAAATTCACGGAATTCAGGAAATTCTGGATTTTTACATGGTTGGTTAGTTTGAAGACTTTCTTCCTTTTGTTACATTGAGATTTCAAGTGAAATACAATGTTTTTCAAGTTGCAAAAATTTGTTTGAAAGTTCATTAAAAACTTCTTTTTCAACCATATCATTTGATTTAAAAGACTCAGCCGTAAACAAAGAACTTGAAGCATCATCATGTTCAGCATCCTGATCAATTTCTCCCCCTTTATGATTCATATTTGTTGAATTAGAAATGGTATTGCTATCAGTCTTTTCCAACAAATATGTGTCATAAGTGGGCATAACTTGATCAGTATGCAGTCGTTCATTAGGGAGCACATTGTGTTGATCAGTGACATGTACCTCAGCAGATGGAACTTGGTCATTTTCTGGTCTGTGATCTGTATCCATGTCAAGTGTGGTATAAGTCCCAGAATTGTTGTTTGTATCCTGCTTATCAAACATAGTGTCACTGCATTGTTGATGCTGCGCCTTTTCAATAATGAACTCCTTAACATTACCCATGAGTTGGAGTAGTGTAACTCTGAACATGTCAACCTCGATTCCAGTGTAATTAGCAAAACATTTTTTCGTCATTTGACTGTCATAATCATAATCCTCAGTGAATTGCGAATCAATGAACACTTGGAGTTGGTTGTTGATCACATAAAAGGCAGCCATGGATCTACCTTCAGAAAGTTCTCCTTTGTCAATTTGTTGTTCAAGTTGATCTAAGGGCCCGCTTGGTAAGTATAGGGGAAAGGGAAAGGGAAAGGGTAAGGGAATGCAAAGGAATGGGTGAGGTGGGTAATCATTACCTTACCCCCCAATTTACTCTATAATGGTTGATTACCCAGTACTGGGTAATCAATACCTTTGAACACAATAACCAAGCACCATTTAACAAGTGTGGTGGGCCCTTTTCAATCCCTTACCCATTCCCCACCCCCCCCCCCAATACCCCATACCAAGCAGCCCCTAAATACAGTATCATTTTGACTGTGAAAGTCTAAACATCTTGACCAAAGAGTGATGCGAATGCACGTTTGTATCCTCCCAAGTATCCAGGTCGTTCAAAGAGAACCTTGAGATGTGAGTGAAGTAATCTAAAACATTCAATGCAACTTTCCTTTGCATTAGGCAATATTAGTGGCTGATGAAACTCTTTCTCTTGAGAATTCGAGCACGACGATTCCATATTAGCATTATCAGAATCAAACATGTTTATTTGTTGTACAGGGTTGGAAGTCTTATGTTTATCATTCGTGTCGTACAATTTGAGTACCTCAGATATGAAGGAATCTGAATTAGTAGACATTGTGTAAACGTGCACGGGATTTTACAAATCTATGATTTAAACCGAGAAATCGTTACTTTCGTGGGATTTTACAAAATCAAGAAGAAACCGTGAGATAATGATAAATTGATTGTGTTATGATAATCGTTGGATCGTTACAATGATTAGTGATTGTATGTTAAAAGTGATGATCGTTTGATAGACTAGGTGATATGTTGTTTAGTTGTGATTTGGTTTGGTTGATGCAAGTTGTTATAGTGAAATTTTGGTCTGAAAACTTAAAACTTCAATAACTTCCTTCCGGAGGGGATGTGGGCCTCGAAAAATTTGTTTCATGACTTCGTTGTAAAACCTCACAATATTCAGGCTGTTCTGGTCGTTTTGACAGGTATTTCGCTGAAAACGGAGTTACGGTTCAAAAGTTATGGCCGTTTGAAGTTTTGTCGTAAAAAGTCAACTTTTAGTCAAACCGCAGAGTCTTTAGTCAAACCGCAACAGACAAATCACAACTGTCAAGTCACAACACTCAAATCGCAATGCCAAATCGCAATGCCAAATCGCAATGCCAAATTGCAATGCCAAATCGCAAGGCCAAATCGCAATGCCAAATCGCAATGCCAAATCGCAGTGCCAAATCGCAATCCCAAATCGCAATGCCAAATCGCAGAAGTCAAATCGCAGCACTATTATACAAACCGCAAAGGACAAAAGGTTGCTTTCAACTGCGTTTTGTCTTTTTCCCGTTTTAGCTAAAAACCAAACCGCAGCTTGTTTTCTTGCCAAACCGCAATCAAGACTTTCCCAAACTGTCTCAAACCGCAACTAAGAATGTAAGCTCGAGACTCAAACCGCAGTCAAGAAAAATCATTAATATATCAACTAACACCACTAAATAAGCTGTATAGTGCCAAGGAGCTATGCAACAAACTATTATGAACACGAAAGTACAAACTTCTAACAAATCTAAGAACCAACAAGGATCAAATCTCGGTGTTTTCTCTCTTTTCTAGTCGAACCAAAAAAACAAGAAGAGAACACCAAACGTGAACCACAAATCCAAGACACACAATCACACTAACCAACCATGGCTCTTGATACCAATTGTAAGTAACACGAAATCATAACACACACTAAAGATCTAAGCTTGGTCGAATTCAAGAGAGTTTAGAGAGAGAAAGAAATGGGAGTTTTCTAGTGAGAGAAAGTTGTGTGGATTAGATTAAGAAAATGAAAAGCTCCAACCCTTCCCATGGGTGGGAAGGGCTATTTATACAAGACATAAAAACGCCTCTAGTAGGCTATGGACCGGGCTAACAGTGGGTAAAGACCCGACCCGACTCCATGGTGAAACGATATCTAAACTAATATGATTAAACCTACGAGCTACTTAATCCTAATCCATACTCGAGGTGACCGAGTCTTTCATGTGAATATTTATATTCCTAACATCCATTCTTCTGAGGAGTTCTAGCAACACTAAACTCTCTTTTAATACCTTTTTCTTTACAACAATCATCCATAACTCTATTTTTAAACTATGTCCCATTATCACACCTAATGACTTTAACTTTCTTATCCACTAAGTTTTCTATCTCAGCAATGAATGTTTTAAGAATGCTAGGTGTCTCATCCTTAGAACCTAAAAAGAAAACCCATGTGAACCTACTATAGTCATCAGTAATCACAAGACAGTACCTTTTATGCTTAATACTACTAACAGAAGTTGGGCCAAATAAATCCATATGTAGCATAAACAAAGGTTGATCAATAGAGTTATAAACCTTGGGCTTACAAGAAGCCTTGTGTTGTTTGCCTTTGAGACAGGCAACAAAAGTCTGGTCATTTTCAAATCTTTTTTGAGGCAAGCTTCTTACCAAACCATCCTTAACAATTTTATTAATGGTTTTAAAATTTATGTGACCAAGTCTTCTATACCATAACATAGACTCATCCAATGTGGCCTTAGCAACAAGACAAGTAAGGGCCTCTTTAGGAAGAGATATTGTAGAAAGCAGGTCCACGTGGTTGGCTTATTTTCTTTTCATTCTTTCTTCTGCCGTCTACCACTTTACACCAAAGGAAGAGATATTGGTCATTCTTTCTTCACACTTGGGATTTCTCCATTTTTCTATTGTTGGGCTTGAAATTTTAATTGTTGGACTTGGGCTTCGTGGCTTCATGTTGCTTCAAAATTCATTGGGCTTAATTCTTTTAATAGCATATTCAATTTGGGCTTCGTTCGGACCTCGTTTAATCTTTCAAAATTCCGTTTCATGCCTCGATGCCCCAAATAAAATTATCGTTGAGCCCGTAATTTCGTGCTCTTTCCAATAGTGTGCTCAGGTAATTACCCTTTTTGCTTTGTTTTCAAACCCTTGTACCTGCAACACATAATAACACAAACTAAACATATTTGCAATATAATTTCACATTTTTTATGGTTATTAGTCCATTTTAGTGTGTTTTATGGTATAAAAGTGATGTGTATTTAAGCACACATCACATATCTAGCAATGTACGATTTCTTTTCTCAGATACACCATTTTGTTGTGGAGTATATGGAGATGTGAGATGCTGAACAATTTCACACTCAGCTAGATAATCTTTAAACTCTTGACTCAGGTATTCACCACCTCTGTCGGATCGAAGAGCTTTAATCTTCTTTTCAAGTTGCAATTCTACTTCATTCTTGAAAACCTTAAATGTTTCAAACACCTCATGTTTATATTTGTTAGGAATATAAATATTCATGTGAAGACTCGGTCACCCCGAGTATCTATTTAGCATTTATGTAGCTCGTAGGCTTATTAGTATTATTATTATTAGTTTAGTTATATTAATATTTTTGGAGTTGGGTCGGGTCTTTACCCACTGTCAGCTCACTCCACAGCCTACTAGGGGCAACTTAGCTAGTATGTATAAATACCCCTCTCCACCTAGGGAGAGGGTTGGAGATTCTAATCATTCAACTCACATTTTCTCTCATTCTCTCTCTCTAGAACTCCCAATCTTTCTTATGACTCTCTCTCTAGAATTTCATCTAACATTGAATCCAAGTATGCTTAACTTACAATTGGTATCAAGAGCCAAGGTTAGGTTCAATTGATTGTGTGTGCTTGGATTCATGGTTTCTATCTTTCTCGTTTTTATTTCTTCTGTTCGAATCGTGGCCTCTAGTCTCGGTTTTATTTCTTCTGGTTAACACAACATATTTTACATCTTGGTCTATATGTTCATTAGTGTGTGGGGCCCTAGCTGCTTACAAACTTGGGTTGCTATGTCCACTTTTATGTTTGAATACTGATTTACTTCGTATATGGATTCATTTCTTGGTCTGAACATAACTGGCACTTTTATGTTTGAATATTGCTAAGTCCACTTTTATGTTTTATGTTTCAATTTAGTTTATATGTTTGAACATAATAGGCACTCTTGGAGTCTTGGTTACGTTTGAAGTAAATCACAAATTGTTTTTTTTTTTTTTCTTTTCCTGCCTGTTCGTGGCTTGTTTGTGTTTAAAAAGGTTCGGTTTTGAAAGTTGTTCTTGGTAAAGGCTTGCCTAATTCTTGGCAGCGGTTTGAACTTTAAAAGGTGACATTCCTTGTGGCGGTTTGAGGTATACTGGGAAGAATATTGCTGCGGTTTGGGGATAAGTACAAAAACTGGAATAGCGGTTTGGCAAAAACTGGAATAGCGGTTTAGCTATACCTTTATTTGCAATTTGGATTGTTACTGTAAAGGGAAAGTGACAAAACTCTGAAAGTGACTTCACAGTCTGTTACAGTTCTTCTCTTAGCTGCTGCGGTTTGACTCAAAGTCAACAGCGGTTTGCTCTTTAATTTCTTTGTTGTTGACTACCTAGCGGTTTGAGGTTGTTTATTTACCTAGTAGCGGTTTGTCAGAGTTAAAAGTATCTAGCGGTTTGGTACTGCTGTTTTGACCTGCGGCTAGCCTAAGTGTTGCGGTTGGATAATGTGGTTTGATTCTTACAAGGCCATTGCGGTTCGACAACAATTAAGCAAATCCACAACAGCAATTGAGCAACAATTAAACAACAATTAGTTAAACAAAACAACAAATGTTATTTGTTTGATACTTACAAAAACCAATTACAACCAAACAAATCCACAGTTCCTAATCCTTTCAAAAGAGAAACTTAATTACAACAACAAATTTTTTCAAAATCAATATCAACCTAACATCTAACTTACATTATCTCAGTGTCTCAACAATTACAATCACTCGACCTCTAGACTCTTTGGACACGTTTTCTTCTGCATCGTACCATCACGTTCTTCAATCGAAAAGAAAAGAATCTCAGTTTTTTTTTTCCGAAAAAGTAAGAAAGAACAAAAACAATGGTGTTCCCTCTTTTCGGTCTGAAATAAACTAAAAACAAGAACCTTACCCGAGACCTATTCTAGGATCTTGAAGACTTTAAACGTATTCTTGATTCGGATTAAGCTAGAAACGCAGGTATAGGGTTGTGTTAGATCAAAACTTGATTTGATCGTGCTTGAGTGGAGAAGAAAGGGTAGGTGGGAGGTTATTTTTCTGTGACTGCATTTGTTTGATAGAGTAAGATTAGGGTTGTGTTAGGTTGGTGGCTGCTTATTGTTGATTGTGAGGAGAGTAAAGAGGCGTTGTTATTTTTAGGGTTAGATTAAGTTGGGATTAAGTGGTGTGATTTATACCGAAAATAATTTGGGTTGTGTGGATTAGAAAGTGGGCTGGTGCCAAGTGTTATCATTGGGCCTATTTTCTTTTGGGTTGGACAGTTATCACAAGGAAGATTGTTTGTGTTTCTTGGGCTGTAATTCTGCTGCGTTTACACAAGGTCGAATTTTTGTTGGTTTAATTTTTTTTAGGGTGAATATTATTGGGTTGTTATCACAAGTACGTACTGTGTGGGCATTGTTTGGTAAAGTATTTTGGTATAATTTTTGGGTCACGGTTTCTGATTGTGCTTCAAGAATCCGAAATTGAAAATTAGTTTGGGTTGAGATATTTTCGGGTTTATTGGATATAGTGGTAAGCTACAGGATTTATTCGGATTTCAAAACACGAGTGTTGTCTGAAATTCACCGTGACTTTAACCATTATCATTTCACGGTTTATTCTTGATTTTTGTAAAATCCGCGAAAGAATCCATTTCTCGGTTTAAATCATAGAATTGTAAAATACCGTGCACGTTTACATCATGTCTAAGACTTCGGATTCAGTCATTGCTGAGGTGCTCAAATTGTACGACATGATTGACAAACAGAAGATTCCCAATGATGTACAACAGATAAACGTGTTTGAGTATGTTAGTGCAAAAAGGGACTTTATGTGCACGAATTCTCAAGAGAAAGAGCTTCATCAGCCACAGACAAACGTTGTTGAGTCAGATACTGCTATGAACAACGTGCAACATGGGAAACACAATGAAGCGTCGGCTGAACCTAGTGGGGTATCTTCTGTTATTAATAATGATAATGTGTTGCATGAACAAAAGATTCCCGACAAAGTACAACAGACAAACGTTGTTGAGTCAGATATTGCTAATATGGGAAATAGCGATGTTATCCCATATGAACAATATGTGAAACACAACGAAGTGTCTGTTGTACCTAGTTGTGCATCTTCTGTTCTAAATGATGATTATGTGCTGAATGAGAACACTGAATTTGTTCCTAAAGACCCATTAACCACCCAACTTAACATCTATAAAGAACAAGTGGCCATATATGAACAACGTGCTAAGTTTGAGTTAACTAAACGTGAGCAAGAAATGGATGGTCAGATGCGTACACTTATTTCTGAACGTAATCTAAGGGAAGAAAAATTGAAAATAGAGTTACATTCTTTACAAGTGAAACTTAAGCAAACTGTTCAGCTTAATCAAGTAATGCAAGAAAGTGTGAAAACACTAAAGCAAGATTTCAAAGAAAAAGAATCTAAACTCTTAAATGATTTTTCCAGACTTAAAACGTTAAAGAATAAACTTGAAAACAAGTTGTACACACAAGACCAGACAAACTGCTCAAATGATTCAAAAGCACAAAAAGCTGTGTGATAAGCATAGTGAAAGTAATGTAGGTGAACCTAAATTAGCTATTCTTAGGAATGCTAAAGTAGCCCAACCTGCCTTATATGATGCCAATGTGATGATTATACCTGGTCATGCCCCACCTGATGTTTCATCTTTAGAAGAGAGTGATGAAATAGATGTGAGAAATAGAGAAAGGATGAATGAGAAAATGAAGGATCCCAAATGCATAGCCAATCGAATAATAGTCAAACCCCATGATTATTATGAGGAGAATCGATTGACTGTGTTTGCACCTCAAAAGAAGTTAACACCTGAACAAATATTTTGGTCTTTAGATATAGAAAAGAGAAAGGCCGATGAGCTTGAAGCCAAAACTCCTTCCCTTAGGAAAATTGCAGCTGCGACGGTGTATCCTCCCAATACACCTAGGCATTTGGTCCCTTTGACTCTTCCCACTGAATGTAAAACCTTAATTAGCATATATGTACTTTGTCAACTATTTGCTGATTTTGATAAAACATGTAAGAAGAGAATTACACCAACCGGAATTACTGAGGGGGAAAGAGGTTTTGAACAAACAAAAAGGTGTTACTTAACCGAGGTCATTCCATTCTTTAAATTACTCAAGGAACAGTTTGAAGGAATGCAAAACACCCTTAAAACTGAAGTAAATGAAATGAAAGCAGTGTTTAAAGATATGGAAAATGAGGTAGCTCAAAATGCGATAGAACTTAAGAGTCGTGAGATTGAGAGAAAGAATATTCTCATCACAAATGAGAATTTGATTGCTAGATGTATTGCACAAGATGTATTTTATACTGCTACTGATGATGCATTAACTGCCTGTCAATTTCATGAGTATTCTATTGCTTTGAATGTTACCCAGAACCGTGTTGTTGAGCTTGAGGGGGAGAATTTGAAACTGCAAGAGAAAATTCAAAATGATGACCATGATAACATGGTCAAGTGTTTTTCAAAACTAGAGGTTGATCATTTTAATGTACAATTAAAATATCAACACTTAGAAGAAAAATGTAAAATATCAAATTCCAAGACATCTCTGGATGCTCCTGAATTTGATACATATTTTGAATTGAGCAAACGTGATGAAAAAATTCAAGCTCACACGAACACGATTCGACAATTGAGGGCTCAAATTGCCCAATTAAAGTCTAACAAGAGTGATGCAATTGGCACCAATAAACCACCGTCTCTAGATTCTCAGAATTTTCAATATCAAGACACCATCAATAAGTTACACTATGAAAATGAGTGTTTTCGAGCTGAAAATTCAAAAGTTAAATAGCATTACAAAGAGTTATATGACTCAATTAAAGTCACACGAAACAGTCATAATGAAAAGATAACTTCTTTGTTAAATGAAATTGAGAATCTTAAGACTCAGGTGAAAGGGAAAATGCCAATTGGCACTTGTGATAATGTTGCCCCAAAGGTTTCTGTTGTTAGAAAGTATGATGTTGATGTTGTGCCTATTCCAATTCCCCTTAGGAACAATAGGTCTGCCCATCAAATTTATCTCAATCACCTTAAGGATAGCCTGGATACACTTCGTGAGATTGTAGAGGAGGATAGGATAGAAAAACCACTTGATAAAGCAGTTGTGGATGCCTGCTTCCTCACTAAAAGGTCTCAGGAATTTTTAGAGTATGTCATTGGAACATGTCCTAAGATTGATAGCAAGCGAGATAGGTTTATTGCATCATCCTCAATGACTAAGAACAAGCATGTAACCTTTGAGGCACCCTTGGAAACTTCAGATCCCAACACATCAAAACATGTTCAACAACTGGAAGTGAAAAAGACTAATATTCCCATCAGTCATTCTACAAGAGTTAACAGTGTCACTAAAGCTAGCGAGTCAAAACCTAGGAGAAATATAAAGAATTCTAGGACTTCACCAGCTAAAAGTGTTTCTAAGAAGAAAGTAGAAGACCACATGAGGAACAATAAGTCAGATTTGAACAAAAGGAATCATAATTCAAATCCTAATTCACTCTGCAAAACATGTAATGATTGCCTAATTTCGGGTAATCATGATAAATGTGTTGAGAAATTTTTGAAGTCTTCCAACAAACCCCCAGTTAAGAAAGTTTGGAGAGCTAGACAACTTAAGCAATCTTGGAAACCTACAGGGAAAATATTTACCAATGTGGGCTTTCAGTGGAAGCCCACGGGCCGAATATTCACACTAGGCGAACATTGCCCTTTAACGAGGATTACCATGCCTAGAGTAGTACCTGTTAAGGAATGGAAGCCAACTGGTAGAGTTATCCCTTTAGATACTCAATGCCCTTTAACTAGGTCCATTGCATCTACCAATGTTGCCCCTATTGTTAATACCAAGGCACCTATGGTTTCAGCAGCTCCAGAGATTGTTTGCACTAACCAACTGGAACCCAACTTAAATTGGGGATCCGGCACTCCAAATTTTCTTCTTTCATCTATTTTCAAATGCAGGTCGTACGAATCTTCCTTTGACATTTGGACTCAGGCTGCTCACAACATATGAGGGGAAACGACTATGACGTTTGAACACATCAGTTCAAGCCTCGTTCTTCAATGACAATGACGTCTGTTCACATCAGTTCAGGCCTCGTTCTTCATCGACAATGACGTCTGTTCACATTAGTTCAGGCCTCGTTCTTCAATGACTATGACGTCTGTTCACATCAGTTCAGGCCTCGTTCCTCAACGACAATGACGTTTGAACACTGCAGTTCAAGCCTCGGGCCTCAATGTCTACATAATGGCGTCTGCTGACAACTCTTCAGGCCCCGTTCCTTAAAGAAAAGAAAGGCGTACGCTTAAGTGCGCTTTATCTTCGGAAGAAGAGAAATCTTCTTGTTTCTGACTATTCTCATCAACAAGCTTCATACTTGCTCCATGCTCGTTCAGTCATCAAGTGGATCTACTTTTATTAGATTGGACGTTTATTCACTCGATCAAAAATGGCAACTTCAAATGCAATTTTTGAGGGGGAGAAGTGTGATCAGTGGATCAACCTCATATGCACTTGTTCAATCAAAAATAGCATTCTCATATGCAATTTTTGAGGGGGAGAAGTGTGAACAAGTGGATCAACGCACATTTGATTGTTTGTTCATTCACTTGTTGGGCTTCTAATTGTGACTATGGAATTGATCAGGTATCACTTAGTTGAGGTTGAAGTTGACTCTCTCAAAGGCGTGATCTTATTCTATCTTGAAGTCGGGATTGGTTGGATGTATGACTTTCAATGATTACTTGCTCGTGCTTAAGATTTAAGTTGAAGACTTAGTTTATCTAGTTACCAGCAGTCGGGGTAAATGTTTGACGACCTGGTTAACTATCACTTAAAGGAGTTACGTTGTAGTACTCAGTGTCACACGCCCATGACGTTGTGGATAATCGAAAGAGGTGTTAATGTCTCATAATTTAGTTGGTTATTGAGTACTTAGAGATTTGCTTGGAGCATAAGTTCTCTACACTGTTCTTCCAACATTAGTGCAAGTTTAAGTCACGAGAACGGGAAATTCTACTTCAGTGTCAAGTTTGGTATATCGGGTTTGTTCCATCAGTCATCTCGTCAAATAGCCTACTTAAGGGTTGGTAAAGATAGTCAGAGGCAATTTCGGTAGCGGTTGATTCTCACATAATACATTTGAGCCAATTTTTGTTCTTCTCACAAGATGTCAAGTATTTGTGCGTAAAATATGTTGCTGATTCTGAGGTATCTAAACCAGCAAGGGGGAAGGAGACATACATCTGAACGCACAATGAGTACACGTGATGAGCTTTATACTTCCTCTAAATTGAAGTTATTCCGGGAAGACAAATGTCATAACCGCAGAGAAAATCAATGTTTTAAACTCGTGCCTTTTGGTGTATCATTCCAACTACGTGGGGGAAGAGAAAGTCAGTTTCGGATGATAAAAGAGGTACATAATTGTACGATGATTCCTATGGTTTGTCGGTATCCTATTGAAGGAATTGTGTACATCCGGTCCGGTACTCAGTTGCCTTTGTGGTATGATGACGTATAGTCTACACCCGGGTCACGAACCCGGTTAGTAAACAATACTAACAATTAAGCCCACCACGCTTGGGCCGCAACTGGACTACCAGTTATGCGGCTTGGGTCGACAAGGCCCAAGCCCAAAGTTATTTCCGGATAATATATAGAGTATCTTCTAAATAAAGAAGATATATACTATATACCCGATGTCGGCTAATACGCCGAAGAGTAGGGAACACGAAACCCACTAGGGTTTCATGCATATATAAAGGGCACCCCAAGCCCTCGGTAGAGGTACGATCTTCAATAAACCCTAACCCTTTACTAAACCCTACATTCGATTACTTACTCTCACGCCGGAGGATAATCGGGGGAGACAATCCCTCGATAAGTCTAACGGTGTTTGTTTTCTTTTCTTAGTGCGCAGGTTCCATCGAGCATTAAGATTCAATTGGTACGAGAATAGAAGTCCTATCAAGGAACGCCCAACTTTTGTATCAACAAGTGGCGCCATCCGTGGGACCCTACACTAAGGATTTTACCAAAAAACTAGAATGACGAAACACGGAAGTCATAAGAGTCCGCATGGGAAGAAAACGCAGGACGATCCACTAGGAAAGAAACATCAAATTGATACGGCTTCTAAACAGGCCTCTGGGACAACCAGTACGCCTCAAAGCTTAGGAGCGCACCCAAATCTGGTCTTTCCTGCAGTGGAATCGCTTACCAGGTTTACCCCCGCTATTACGACAAGTACTAGCGAGATAGAACTGGAGCGCACACCTCTTGCCATGCCAGAAGTGAACTTCACTGAGCCTCCCAACGCGCCTATACGAAACAAGGATCCAGTTTTGGAAACCGACTCTATCGCGCTAGAAGGAGTTACCTCCGAATTGGCCCCAAGTGACTTCGTATCTCAAAACTACGAAGCCTTGACTGCGCTCATGCGAGAGGAGGCAAAGAAGAGGTCAAGCCAAAGTCTGCACGCCAGACTCAACTTTGACCCTAATCCTGACGCATCCCCACCGCGCTACCGAAAGGAAAGACGCGAGAGGGATAGCCGTAAACAACCAGTGTTCGCCAGGATTGGAAGAAAGGTTGTGGACGATGAAGCAGCCGACCTTCAACATCTGGAAGAGCCTGAAGAGGGGGAGCGGCGCGCCAATGTCCACGCTAGGCTTGGCAGACGCAGGATCCAAGATAGGCTTGGGCGACGATGTTCCCCAAGTGAAAGCCCCTCAAGCTCTGACTCTGAGGATAGTCGGCGCAAGCGCCGTAGAGGAGAAAGCTCAGACTCTGATGATAGTCGACGCAAGCGTCACAAAAGAGTCCGCTCATCCTCAAGAGATTCCTCGGACAGCGAGACTGGACACTGGAAATCAAGAGGGAAATACCGCGACCAGGATGATGAAGACATGTCTCTCCCCTGGCGTCGCCAAAAGGTTGATGCGTTTACTAGGCGCATCAGTGACTTTTCTGAGAATAAGAAAAGGCGCATGCCTGCTAATGTCAAAACATATGATGGGACAGGTGATCCTGATGATCACCTAAAAATTTTCGAATCAGCAGCTACTATCGAAAATTGGCCACAGCCTGTGTGGTGCCATATGTTCAACTCCACATTAGTAGGGAATGCGCGCAACTGGTTTAGTAAGCTTCCACGCAGAAGCATTGGTGGGTTTGAAGAGTTGCGCAGAGCGTTTCGCTTAAACTTCACCCAAAGGAAGAAGTGCGCCAAAAACCCTGTCGAACTCGCTAGGGTTAAACAGCGACAAGGGGAATCCACAAGCGCTTTTATGGAACGCTTCAAGGACGAGTGCATGAAAGTCAAGGCGTGTCCAGAGATACTAAAAATATCGGGTTTTATGAATGCAATCAATAACCCAGATCTGATAAAAAGCTAAATGATAAGGTTCCCCTAACCTTCGATGAGCTCATGAAGCGCACGAGGTCTTTCGTCCAAGGAGAAGAAGCCGCCGCGGATAGCAGGAAAAGCTATTCGAACCATAGGTCGCAAGAAGAGTCAAGGAGACAATCCAATGACCAGAGCGGCAATCGTAATAGGAGTTACCGCAATCAAGGCGGCGGTAGGGGAAACGACAAGTATACCCCATTAACAAAAACTCCAAAGGAGATATTCGCAACAGAAGGGGCGAACTTCCCGAAACCACCACCAATCCGCACCCCAGAGGATAAGCGCATAGGGAATGGTTATTGCGAATACCATAGACAGAAGGGCCACACAACTAACGATTGCGTCCAACTGCGCCAATTGATTGAAAAATTGGTAAAGGAAGGAAAGATGGACCACCTCGTAAAAAACATCAGAGAAGGGAAAGACAAACAAAAACCAGTGGCCAAGAAAGAGACGCCAAGAGAAAAGGCAGATATCATCTACATGATACAGCCATGGCCGCGCGCGACAAGACAAAAAGTTAGTCAGCGTTTCTCTAAGGGAAACGAAATTTCTTTCCCCTCCCTGACTGCGAACAACACAGTGGTGGATCCACTTACCATTGAAATACATACGGGGGGTCACGACATCCGTCGCATGTATATAGATGGAGGTGAATCCGCTAATATTATATATGAACACTGCTTCAAGAAACTGCGACCTGAGATACAGAGTCAGTTGATCCCAGCCACAGCACCGCTCACTGGCTTCACAGGAGAGAAGATATGGCCCACGGGGCAATTGCGTCTATTTGTAGAAGTTGGTGACAAACCACACTCTACAGTTACCTGGATGGACTTCATGATAATCAGATCCCCCTCTCCGTACAATGGTATCATCGGGAGACCTGGAATATCATCTATCCGCGCCGTGCCATCCACAGCGCACGGGATGCTAAAGTTCCCAGTGGAAGGAGGTATTGTCACCCTTTACAATACCACCACACCACCCAAAGAATGTAACGTAGTGACAAGTGACGTAAGTGTTGTTCCAGAACAGCGCGCAATCAAAGTCCCAAACCTAACGGTCGCCATTCACCCTGAATACCCGGATCAACAGGTATCTCTTGGTGGGTCTCTGTCTGACAAAGGCAGATCAGCTATATGCGCACTCTTGCAAAATAATTTGGATATTTTTGCATGGGAACCTAAGCATATGACAGGAGTACCACGCTCCATCACGGAACATAAGCTACAAATCCGACAAGGATATCCTCCAATACGACAGAAAAAGCGCGGACAAGCTCCAGACCGCGCAAAAGCCATCCTGGAAGAAGTACATAAGCTAGTAGACGCAGGCATCATGCGTGAAGTCTACTACCATGACTGGCTCTCTAACCCAGTGATGGTAAAGAAGAGCGATGGCAGTTGGAGGATGTGCGTAGACTTTACAGATCTCAATAAAGCATGTCCACAGGACTGCTACCCGCTACCGGAAATAGACTGGAAAATTGAGTCTCTATGTGGATATCCCTTCAAATGCTTCCTGGACGCATACAAGGGATACCACCAAATTCAAATGGCGGAGGAAGACGAAGAAAAGACGGCCTTCCACACAAGTCAAGGGGTCTACTGCTACACAAAGATGCCCTTCGGCCTAAAGAACGCAGGAGCAACATACCAAAGATTGGTGGACACCGCGTTCGAGAAGCAAGTGGGACGCAACTTGGAAGTATACGTCGATGATCTCGTCATCAAAAGCCATACAGAGGATGAGCTGGTGCGCGACATGGAGGAAACGTTCAAAACACTCAGGAGAATCAACATGAAATTGAACCCCAAGAAGTGTACGTTTGGCGCTACGGAAGGCATGTTTCTCGGGTATTTGATAGAACCCGATGGGATCAAGCCTTGCCCAGAGAAGACTCAAGCAGTCATTGACCTCCCCTCACCGCGCACACTAAAAGAAGTTCAGTCACTAAACGGCAAGCTAGCCGGACTGAACCGATTCTTATCCAAATCAGCAGACAAGTCACTTCCCCTATTCAAGACACTCAAGAAGTGCACCAAAAAGGGAGACTTCAGGTGGACTGCGGAGGCAGAAGAAGCCTTCCAACAGCTCAAACAACACATAGCAGCGCTCCCAAAGCTTGTTGCACCCCGACCAGGGGAAGAGCTGATCATGTACCTATCTGCGACTCAAGGAGCAGTCAGCGCAGTCCTATTGACAGACAGGAATTCCGTCCAAACACCCATCTATTTTGTTAGTAAGGCGCTGAAGAAAACGGAGATTAACTACACTGCAATGGAGAAACTGGTCCTAGCCTTAGTGTTTGCAGCGAAAAGACTACGCAGGTACTTCCAGGCGCATCCAATCGCTGTTATCACAGACCAACCCATCAAACAGGTTATATCGAAACCCGACGCATCGGGACGCCTACAAAAATGGAGTGTGTTACTGGGCGAGCATAACATATCATACAGACCGCGCACTGCAATTAAAGGGCAGATATTAGCCGACTTCATCATCGAGAAGCCGGATACAGACACTCCACCTGCGACAAGCAAGGGGGAACTTCAAGAACCATGGATTCTATTTACTGATGGATCCTCATGCGTAGATGGATCAGGAGGTGGGCTTATTCTCACCAACCCAGAAGGAGTTGAATTCACCTACGCACTGCGTTTTGAATTCACAGCCACGAACAACGAGGCAGAATACGAAGCACTCCTAGCTGGGTTACGCATCGCAACTGAAATGGGTGCACGCAACCTAGAAGTAAACGTCGATTCGCGGCTAGTGGCTAACCACGTGTCAGGAGAATATATAGCAAAGGAGGAACACATGATCCAATACCTCGAAAAGACGAAATCTCTGATCCAAAACTTTGATAGATTTATCATCAAGCAGGTTCCCAGGAGTGAAAATAGGAAAGCAGATGCATTGAGCAAGATTGCATCCACCAGTTTTGCGCATCTATCAAAACAAGTTTTGGTGGAAACCTTGAAAAACAAGTCAATCACAGAGATGGAAATATCCACGGTGATAGAAGAGGAAAATCCTACGTGGATGACACCGATCATTGACTTCATCAGCAAGGGCATACTTCCCCAAGAGCAGAAGGAAGCTCGAAGAATCCGACGCACAGCGCAGCGATTCGAGCTCAGAGACGACGTCTTATATAGACGCTCATTCCTACAACCATGGCTTAGGTGTGTTGGACCTCTCCAGGCAGACTATGTACTTCGAGAGATCCATGCAGGCTCATGCAGCATGCACTTAGGACCACGGTCCATTGTAGCGCGCGCCCTAAGGTCTGGATACTATTGGCCTACTATGCACCGTGACGCACGCGACTTAGTACGGAAGTGCAACGATTGCCAAGTTCACAGACCTATTCCGCGCCGACCACAACATGAACTAACACCTATTACATCGCCATGACCCTTCTACAAATGGGGTATCGACATCGCTGGACCTTTCCCCATTGCCGCAGGAGGATTGAAATTCCTCATTGTGGCAATAGATTACTTTACCAAGTGGATCGAAGCAAAGGCAGTAGCGACTATAACAGGTAACCAGGTGAAACGATTCGTGTGGGACAACATAGTATGTCGCTTTGGATTACCTGGAGAAATTATCTCTGATAACGGAAAACAATTCCGTGATAACCCGTTCAAAGACTGGTGCGAACAGCTGAACATCACGCAACACTTTGCATCAGTAACTCATCCACAAACCAATGGTCTGGTCGAGCGCGCAAACAGAAGCCTTGGCGAAGGAATCAAAGCGCGCCTGGACAGACACAAAGGTAGATGGGTAGAAGAACTATCACATGTCCTTTGGGCGCACCGAACAACCATTAAGGTCAGCAACGGGGACACCCCCTTCTCGTTGGTCTATGGGACAGAAGCTATTATACCAGCTGAAATTGGAATGCCAACCATCCGTACTGCGGAAGTTAACATGGCAACCAATGATGATGAGCGGCGCATAGACTTAGATCTATTGGAAGAGCGACGTGAACGCGCAGCAATACGCGAAGAGAAAGCCAAGTCGAGAATGAAAAAATATTATGATACCAAAGTACGCAGCACTTCATTCAGACCAGGCGACTTCGTATACCGCGAAAACGACTCAAGCCGCGCAGAAGACACTGGAAAGCTAGGACCAAAGTGGGAAGGACCTTACGAGGTCATAGAAGCACTTGGCAATGGAGCGTACAAGCTACGCGACAAGGACGGAAATGAGCTACAGCGAACATGGAACGTCCGCAACCTTAAACGGTGCTATCTTTGAAGAAGGCTACGGCCCAACATGGACACTCATGCGCTTTAGAAAGTGCCCTCAATAAAGTCCCATGTAATTTTATTTTTATGAATTATCTAGATAACTATTCTTTTTCAAAACTTGCAAGTATTAATAAAACGTTATGGTTTCTAGCTAACTCCATAACACATTTAACTTTATTGTTTGCATCTTTTATTATCATGTTTCAATATTGTTATATTCTTGCCTACATGGCGTGCATGCACACACTAAGACCCACGATGGCAGAAAGGATGAGTAAACCTAATAAACTACTCGTTGAGTAAGAGGGTTGCAAACCCATCAACACCGGATCACGAATCCTTGTTAAACACCTTGCGCTCAAGACGTTGGCGCAAGTTCCTCACGCACCCCACGACGGATGCGCGATAGAGCACACTGTGCGCGTTTAACAACTCAGGAAATCAAGACTCTTGATTCCTTAAAAGTACAATACGACAAGTAAACTTACAAAAATACATAGACGACTATGATTACGTTGGAAAAATTCAACACACGACTACGGTCCTTAAGGAAATTCATACACGATTATGACCCTTATTTTCTAAGTACGCTTAAACACTTAAAGCTATCTTCATGAAAGGATACATAAGTCATATAAGAACTACGAGTTCAAAAAGCATAAGTATTTAGAAGTTATAGAAACACTAAGTACAAAAGCAACTTTTTATTCATAGAATACGGTTCTACAAAAAGACTTGTACAAAAGAGCTAAATACTATATGTACGCCTTAACTGGCTGGAACCCCCGCTCAAAGCCGCTTCCTTTGCATCCGCGAGCCTCTTCAACAACTCCGCATCATCAAGAGAAACAGTGGCCACGCAGACAGGCACACCATCGGATCTAGGCTGATGCGCAGCGCCTATGCCGCACAGAATAGCCTTTCCTTTCTCGCCTTTCTTTCGTGCGACCCTGGAAACATGCGCATTTAGCGACCTTTGCAAAGAAATCTCTTTCTCAAGACGGAAAGGATTCAGAATGTCACGAGGCTGAGCAAAAATGGGTACCTTCAACTGCGCCACATCAGGCTTCAAGTAGAAGTCCACTTGCCGATCTGCATCATCCTGCAGATGCCTAGGAAGAGTGAGCCCCGCCATGATCACGCTGATGGGCTGATCCTGATCACGCTCCAAGCTACCGATATGTGGAAGCTCAAGCTTCTTTAGCTCTTCCATGGCAGCAACAAGCTCAGCATGGGCATTCGCCTTATACCCAGGCACCTCGGCAAGCGGCACAGTCAGCAACTTGGCCTCAGCAAGCTTGTCTGCGGCCGAGGTCTCACCGTGCGCAATAGCGCAGTTCACAACCTTCCCAAAGGATGCGGTGACCTCAGGATGCTCCAGCGTACACATGGCGGCCAGGCGAAGACCATTACTGATCAACCACCTACGAAATAACACAAGTGTTAATGCGAAAAAGAGTCTCAAATATACACAAGCTATAAAGAGATAAAAGCAGCATGTACCTGCGCTCAGCCACAGACTGAACCAAATGAGGATATAGCTCCTCATCATACTCGATGCTAAGCTTACGGAGCTTCTCCTCCTGCATCTTCAGCGCAAGCTCCACTTTGCTACGGAATTCTTCAATATTGGCAAAGTGCTTGCTCCTATTCTGTTGCAAGTACTTCAGCGCCCATAAAGAATTTCGCCTCTGAAGATCCGCAGCAGCACGCTCCTCCCCCAGCTCAGCCATCACCATGACCTTCTCCTCACCCATTTTTCGCGCAGACGCCTCTGCGCGCTCCAGTTTAGCCTTGGAGCTCAGCTGCTCAGCTTTAGAGCTTGCTAATTCAGCCTGCACAGACGCCAATTGCGCCTGCAGTCTGGAAATTTCCTCAGACTTGTGCACCCTTGCTTGCGCCACCAGCTCAGACTGGCGCACAGCGATAGAGGCAAGCTCCTCCATCGTAGAGTCAAAGGGACTTGACTCCACTTCAACATCCCTCGGTGAACGCGCCCTGTCCAGAGCATGACTCACCTCGGGTGGCGCACTCCCATCTAGGACACCAGCGTCCTCCACAGGATTTTCACTGCAACAAACACCAAGAGACAAGGTTAGTGCACGGTCAAGCATACGAAAAATACTAAGGAAATGCTAAAAAATACTTACATGGGGGGAGGAGTCGAGGATACGTCCTTCTCCTTCTCAGTCTCAGTCGCGGACGCACCTCCACCAGACTTTTCAACATCCACACTGAGGACACGAAGGAACAAAGTTAGCACAAAATATAACTTGACAAAAGTTTATAAGGACTAAGGTACTTACTTCATCTGCACCCCAGCAAGAGACGAGCTTTCCCCAACATCAGTTCGCGGCCTCTTGTAAGGTCCTTCACCATCACTGCCAAGCGCTCTCTTGCGCGTCAGTGGGGAGCTCTCTTCCATCTCACTGTCAGTCTCCTCTAAATGGATCACCGTTTCAGGAAGAGGAGGCTGCGCAACGTCAGGACCTGGCTGCACAGGAGGAGCCACCTCCTGTATTGGCTCAGCTGCTATCACATTAGGGGAGCCTTCGGGATCTGGGACAACCAAATCCACGACGCGCCCTGCCGTCGCCTGCAGAATAGTCTGCTCACCGTCCCCCAGAGGACGCACTCCCACCGCCACGGAACGCGGATTCTCCAGCCTCACAACAGCGAACAGATCCATCTCTGCGCATCAACTAAACAAAGAAAGGCAAGTTACATAAATTATGAAAAAAGAAGAAGAGCTTACACTAATAACGACAGTAAGGCGACAGAAGGAGCACCCACCCGTGCCATCCGCATTCAAGAATGTGGGAACTTCTGTCTCATGCTCAAAATAGTTGCGACTGATGCCCATGTGCACCAGGAACGCTTCTGGATATGGTTTGATCGGAAGGCGGTTCTCATCTATTATCGCCGCATGATCCACGTTATACCACGTCTCAGGGGGGCGCTCATCCTTGGGCAGATTGGCACGGGTGTAAAATGGAAAATGGGAAGGGAAGACGGCGTCATCAACCCAAAAGAATTTTTCCCTCCAATCCTTGAGCTTATCTACCTTAGTCAGATAACATTGTAACTTCCCTACGCGTTTGGCGAATGTAACCCAACCATTTGACCACGTCAAGTGATAAAACGCGCGAAATAAGTGGAGGGATGGGTGAATCGCTAACAAGCGACAGTTCACCTCAAAATTAGCAATCTTCCCAGCACCAATACAATGCAACTGGGAGATGTGGAGGTCGTAGTAATGGAGTATGTCACTCAATAACACGGAGATGGGGACGCGCTGATTCGCCCACTCGAAAAAGCGCGTATATAACCCCACCTTCCCGGCAGGGAAATCCGCGATGGTGTCATTCGGACCTGGTACCTCGGGGCGCAGACCCATAGGAATGAAGTAATCCGAGGTGAACTGAATCAGTTCATCCTCGGTTATGTTAGAATGGAAATCATGAAGTTGCGCTACCATTTTCTGACTCAGATTATGTGCGCACGCGCAATTACCTTTGAATTATCTTTTTTGGAAGAAGATTTGAAGATGTAAAAATGGTGGAATGGCGATTTTTTAATTGTGGATGTCACAGTAAATGAGAGGCGGCAGTTTATATACTTATCCTATCCACCACAGATGATCGACACGTGTATCCCACTAACTCCAATCGTGTGGCTAGGATAAATGACGGTACAAGGCAAGTGGGCAACCTCTCCACTTCCCAAGGTACCCAAATTGCACTTTTTTGGACTAGATACATCACACGTGTGTTTTTGGCGGTATATTTTTTGAAAGCTTCCCGCGTACGCGTGAGGAATAATTTCGACACGACTCTAGTCTAGCATCCGCAGGTTTTACCTTGCGCACACTAGACTGGGGGGACATGATGACGTATAGTCTACACCCGGGTCACGAACCCGGTTAGTAAACAATACTAACAATTAAGCCCACCACGCTTGGGCCGCAACTGGACTACCAGTTATGCGGCTTGGGTCGACAAGGCCCAAGCCCAAAGTTATTTCCGGATAATATATATAGTATCTTCTAAATAAAGAAGATATATACTATATACCCGATGTCGGCTAATACGCCGAAGAGTAGGGAACACGAAACCCACTAGGGTTTCATGCATATATAAAGGGCACCCCAAGCCCTCGGTAGAGGTACGATCTTCAATAAACCCTAACCCTTTACTAAACCCTACATTCGATTACTTACTCTCACGCCGGAGGATAATCGGGGGAGACAATCCCTCGATAAGTCTAACGGTGTTTGTTTTCTTTTCTTAGTGCGCAGGTTCCATCGAGCATTAAGATTCAATTGGTACGAGAATAGAAGTCCTATCAAGGAACGCCCAACTTTTGTATCAACATGGTACTGTCTTGGTGTTATCATGTCGACTACATACGGGATAAATTGCTCACACTCGAGACTTAGGTGGCTTTGGTGTAACAACTCTCATCTACAATTTCCTGAAGGGAGAAAAGGGGATTTCTGGGTCTTATTTGATCTTGATGTTACGTTTTCGACTTCATTAATGGGATTAAATGTGTACTTCGGGTTTTTTTGCTTCATACAATGAGACTGATTGCATCACTTCAACTACTTGGGGGAAGTGGTCTCTGGATACTTTTGGTATGCATTTCTTCAGACTTCAGCGGGAAGAAATGTGAGAAGAATTATTCAAGTGTGAGATGATACACTGCTGATCTAACTGAGGATCCCCCGATCGGAGAATCACGATGATTATTCTTAAAAGGAGAGCAATACTTGATGTGGTTTGCTACAGATTCCGCTGTACACTTACCCTATGTAAGCTTGAAAGAGAGCTTAGAAACTGCTCAGAGAGAAGATTGTCGGTTTGGGGGGAAGCTATTAAAGCTTTTCAATTGAGAAGGCTCAAGTTCAGACGATTTTTCAGGAGCCTCGAAAGCTTTGGTGGTGAAAGTTTAAGAGATGTTGACTGTAGATTTCCACAACATACTGAACGTATCCTCATTTTGGTATCCATGTCATCATCCTCTTAAACTGAATAATATAGCTTGTACATATCTTATACCAAATTGTAAATAGAAAATTATAAAACCAGAAAAATGTAAATAGAAAAATATAAAACCAACAAATTGTATATAGAAAATCTTAAACCCAGAAAAACCATAAAAATCAGAAAAATAGAAAATACCAAAAATAGTTTCCTCTAGGCATGTCTTCTGTTTATCAATAACATTTACGGTCTTAGAAATGTCATTCAATAATGACACGGGACTTTAAATGAAGCTCGAGCAGAAGTTAAAATGAATTGTCAAAACATGTCATGATGGCTTGCTATTACTTTAGATAGCAACCCGCATTTCAAAATGGGGAAAGCACGTCGCCAAAAAGACGGCTGTTCCTCCCACTGGGTGATGTTCACCCGGGCATGGATTACTTCATATCCGTGCATCCCCGATTTAGTGCACGCTTCAGTGCATTATTTCCTGATTAAGAAGAGAAGTCTTCTTTGTATGCAAATAATTTTCCTTCTATGATTCTTCTGAAAATTATTTGTGAGACACATGGTAGTAACATGTTGGTTGAAATTCGTTCAGTTTTGGATTGTTCATAAAATTTGTCACTCAATCAATGACTACAGCTCTTTAACTAGAATACGGGTCATTGATTGAGGAGGAGAGTGAATTAAAATTTTATATCATCAAACGGGTTTCTTGGTTATCTCATAATTGTTAGAAAAGGTTTTGTAGTTAATGGGGTATTAGGTGAAGAGGATCTTACTAAGCTTTATCTCAAATGGCCAAATGTGTTACTTGTTAGAAAGATTAGGGCATTATGTGCAATCTGCGTATAGTTTCCTAGCTTTATGTAACTAGAAGGTTCATTTGTGTCACTTTGGAATCCTCGTTTAATCCCCTAAATACTGTAAAACTCAAAATCTAAGAGATGTTAGAAAACCCATTGTGATTGATGCTCTTTAATACTCCACTAGCATTTGTATGATCTGAATGAACGAGTTTCAAATGTTGATTGACTTTTGTTAGTTGATTGCTACTTAATTGTCGTTGATTTAGTGCATATGCACTCAGGATGTGCTTAGGTATATAGCTATCATGTTAGAATCTTGTCCCTAAGATCCTGAGGTTAATGTTGAAATATGTGTGAATTGCCATGTTCATGATTGCTGATTGCTCTTCATGCTAGATAGCGGTTTGATGTATTTCCTGACTGTGGTTTGATTATGAGATGGATTTGGTATTATGAGTTGTCAAGTTGCTATGTGGTAGCTATTAACGAAAAGTGTATCTGGTATGTGCTTAAACACATACCATTTCTCGACCAAAACCGGACCCAAATAGACCAAAAACCCGACCAAAATGCCAAATATATTGTGTTTTTGTGTTTTTACATATGCAGGCACGGATATCGAAGAAAAGGACAAAAATCAAGCAAAGACTGGGAAACCGAGCACGAGATATGGAAGTGTTATTTTTAGCCGATGCCGGGATGCAAAAAAAGTCAAAGTCAACCCTTGAAGTTTATCAAATTACAAATTAAGCCCTTGGATTATACTTTGGAAAAATAACAACAATGGTCCTTTGATTTCAAAAACTACACTTTTAATCCTTCACTAAAATTCTACATTATCCGGATTTTGCCTATCAATAAATAAACCCAAGTCCAAACTCTTTAAACTAAACCCCTAGCCCATACCATTATCTAGCCCAACAACTTTACCCAGTCCACCACCCACTATCCTACCCATAACCCGAACCCAACACTAAACCCGGCGGTCAAAGGGTAATAAAACAAGTCAAAGATAAATAAAAAAAAACCCACACATCACTTTACCCGCCCATTTGTTCTATCCCCAAAGTTACCCAGATGAACCCTAGAACCCTAATTACCCCGTACATCGTTTTTACTACAATTAAGGGCATATTCGTACAATCAATGGACTTCTAGAAGATGTCAGTGATGTCAGAAGCAAAAGAAGCACAAATGGGGCACGTGGCAGCTGCTTATTGGACCGAACACCTCACCAAAGCTAATCCAAGGGTCGTTATTGAGAGGATGATGATTAGGGATGATCAGAGGGTTGGAAATGATTCAGAGAAAGCACAAGCACACGGATTTCCAGCTTGGCAATCACCTCCTAGATCCTTCCACCTTCGGTTATAAATAGGAGGTCGATCTTCATGTTTAGGGAGTTAGTTTTTATGTAATGTTACTCTGTCAAAATTTATTTTATGTTTTGTAGTTTTAAATTTCTATTGTAAACTTTGAGAATTTATTAATGAAATTGTTATTTTAATTTCACTTTGATTCTGTTTTAATTGAGTTGTCTATCTGAATTTAGTTTATTAAAGTTGTTATTAGCTCATTTCAAATCATTTCAGCATTATTTCTATTTACCATTTCAACTTTTATTAAACTCTCTTTTGAAAATCCAAAAACATTGAAAAATAATTCCAAAAATACAAAAATAATTGTAATCACAGCTTCAACAAGCTGTTTTTCTGAGTTAGTTTAAGCTTATATAAGCTCAGTAGTTTATAGTAAGCTTGTGTCAAGGTTTATGTTGTTTTTTATTTTACAAATTCCATAAGTCAATGAGAAAGTCAATATAAGTCAACTGTCTTGGTTATATGGTGATCTGAGGTGATTTTGGCAAGCCAAAGTGAGTAAGGGAAGCATTTGGCCTGTCTAGAGACAGGCAAGCATAGTGAAACCCTCTTTTCATGCTGAGGGGTGACTCATTTGTAAGTTCTGTTTACACTTTTGCTCAACTAGTTGCTTAGATCTGAGTTTCTGTGTTTCTGTTGGTTTCAATTGCATTTGATTGTTAATTTTGCTTCGATTAGAGTTAGTTTAGCTAGTTTGATCATTAGTTTGGAGATGAGTTGTTTATTTCATCATTTCTTAGTGTTAGCAGGTTATAAAGGGGTGTTTGGATCTGTTTATTGCTGAGTTTAGTTGTTGCTGTTTTTCTGTTTAAAGCTTTACAAATAGATCACATTAGGATAGTAGTTAACAAATATAGAATAAAATAGTGGTATAGTTTAATAAAAAGTCAAAATAGTATTTCAATCTTAGTTAACTGTTAGTTAAATAGAAATCAGTTAGTGAATTTGTAGATATAGTTGCATAATAGTTCAAGTTAGCTTAATATAGTTTAATTTCAGCTTAATATTACGAGTAGTAGTAGATATAATCAGTAGAAATAAGCTTTAGTCAAAGTAGTATAAGTATAAAATAGTCAACTGTTTCTAGTTAATTGCTTCTATAGGCTGCTGATTTTGGATCTAATTAAGTGAGCAATTGTAGTTTAGTGAAAAGGATTTTGGTCAATTTAGATACTCAGTAGTATAGACAAACATTTGCCCCAAGAATATTCTAGTTTTGAGCTTATTAGAAGTTCTATTCAAGTCTGCAAGATTCACAAAAAATCTGTGCAGGATTGGATCATTAGAATTTGTGCTCACTAGCAGTTTTTCTAGGGCTTAATTGAAGTGCAATTGGGGTATTATACATAGGGCTTTTGTGTTTTTTAGGTATTCAGTAGTACTAGCTGCATTTTGCCCCCATTAGGTTTCAGTTTACTGCTTAATTGGACTGCTAATTGGGGGTTACAAGTTGGCTGTTTCACCATCTTTTCTGTCTCACCATCACTGCTGATTCAGCTACTTTTCTGCTTAAAGCTTGTGCTTATTTGGTCAATTTCAATTATTCTGAGCTTATATAAGTCTGTTGCATCATATCTGAGCTTTTTGTTATTTTTGGATAACTATTGCTTATTTTGAGCTTATTTCACAACTGCTTATTGGGCTGTTTTGCTTATCTGAGCTTATTCTGGGTCTGAGCTTATTTTTCTCAAATTACTTATTCAATTTTAGATTCATTCAAAAATTTTCAGAATTTTCCAAACAGTTTTACTATTTTTAAATCATTTAAATAGTTTTAATTAGTTTTTAATTCATAAAAAATTATTAAAAAGTCAAAAAAATATTTTTCTTTTTCCAAAAATTTTCTTTTATCAGTTTTAATTTAGGAAAATTATTTTTATATTTTTAGGTTTTAAATTTTAGAAAATAATTTTTTATTTACGTTTTTAAAAATTCGTCGCGTAACGTTTTAAATTCAATTTTCGCTTTTAGGATTACATGCTTAGATTAATTGTTTCTTTAGCTTAATTAGTTGCTTTCATTTAATATTTTATTATTCATAGTATAAAATCACCAATCAATCACTCTTTTTCCACACATTCACCACACAATTCGACAACGTTAATGACAACTCGATATTCGACCTTCGTTGGGACACGACCCGGGGAAAACGCATACGTTGTGTTTTACCTTGGAAAAATATATACTCAGAAAGACAAATCAAAAAATGGCGCCGCTGCCGGGGAAGGCTTGAAAAGAGTTGGAGTTTCGCTAAAGAATCGTGTTTTGAAGACCCTTCCTCGGAAGTTTTCGTTTTCATAAAAATAAAAAAATACAAAAATATAATAATTAAAAAACACTTTTCCTAAAGTGTTTTCACCATTAATAATAAATCATCGCTCTCGAGAGGGCGTTGTAAACCATTCCGAATAAACAACCAAAGAGATCGTGAAGTTAAACGTTTCTCGGATTATTTCTTTACTACAACCTATACACGGGGTTTAAGGATGGTCTAGACATTAAATTGCAGACCGAAAGAGGCGGGTTTTTAATCACCTTCGAGTGGACCTTTGCTTCTCCGCCACGCTGCGCGTAGTTTTGAAAGAAACGAGTACGATTGATCAACGATCACCAAAAAAATAATAAATCTCATTTTTCATTAAATATAAAAATCCAAAAATATTTTATTTTCAAATTTGGTTTTCCTTTTTGATTTTGTGTTTGTTTTTGGTGTATGCACACCCGTTCTTCTTCTTCTCACCCTCTTCTTTCACCACTCTCAAATCCCGAGAGGATTATTCGTCATAATCACCGTGTTCATTTCTCAACCGTTGAGGAAATGGTCGACGACCCAAACAATCAACACCCGCCGATGGGTGGTGAAAATCACATGCCAGCTCCTGATCTCCGAACGATGGAGGAGCTGTGCCAACCCACAATGCACGGACGTGGTGGCCCGATTGCCCCCGTCAATATTCAAGCCGCCGATTTTGGACTTAAGCACCATATGATTCAACAAGTCCAAAATTCGTGCCAATTCCATGGCTTGCCGGGTGATGATGCGAACAAGCATCTTGACAAATTCATAACCGTCACCCAAAGTATGAAACAAAATGGGGTCTCCGATGACGCCCTCCGTCTATATCTCTTTCCTTATTCCTTGACGCATCATGCCACCGCTTGGTTTGATCGTCTTCCCAAGAACTCCATTCTTAGTTTCGATGAAATGGTTACGAAGTTCTTGGCGAAATATTTCCCACCATCGATGGTGACGAAATTAAGGAATGAGATTAGCAATTTCCGTCAGCTTCCCGATGAATCATTGTTTGAGGCATGGGAACGCTACAAATTATCAATTGATCGGTGTCCGAACCACAATATGTTATTGGTCACTATTATAGATACCTTCTATAATGGTTTGACATTACGACACCGTGATACGATTAATGCTGCTGCCGGTGGTACGTTTATGAAACGTCGACCCGAAGAGTGCTATGATCTTATTGAAAATATGACCGCCCACCATAATTTTTGGGATTCCTCTGCCGAGAGGAATGAGTCAACAAAATCTAGCACTGATTCTTCTACCTCCGAGATAGCCGCTCTCTCTAAACAAATGAATGATTTGTCAACGGCTATCTTGAGAATTCATCAAAATCATATTTCAACTCAAAACAACAACAATCAAGTCAATGTTGTTAACCATAGTTGTGAAACTTGCGGTGGTCCACATCCGTATTTCGAGTGCCCAGCCTCCGGTGGCTACACTCAAGAGAATGTTTATGCTGCTACGGGAACCTACAACACGGGTGGTAACGGTTACCAACCCCAAGGTGACCGTAATTTGCTCAGCTACCGTTCTAACAACTTCCTCGGACCACCCGGTTTCCCACCAAATCAAAATCAGCAAGTGCAAAACCGCAATGTTCCAAATAATCAAAATCAAAATCGGGGCAATCAAGGTTATCAAAACCAAGGGAATTATAACCAAGCCCCGAATCAAGGAAATTTTCAAAACCCAGGAAATTTTAATCAGGGAAATTTTCAAAACAACAACCAGAGTTTTAATCAAAACAACCGAGGGCCAAATCTTCCAAACAATCAAAATCAAGGATTTGTGCCAAACCCATCGCCCTCGGATGAGTTATTAAAACAATTCATTCTTCAAAACCAACAACAACAAAAGAATCAAGAGGAAATGAATAGAAGGATGATGAGTCAAATCAATGAAATTAACAAGCGTTTAAATGATCGACCCTCAGGTTCGGGTACTACTACTCTTCCAAGCAACACGATCGCCAACCCGAGGGGCGATGCTAAGGCGATCACTACAAGGAGCGGTGTTTCATATGATGGACCCACGGCTCCGGCTACTTCTTCTTCTCTACCTCCCAAGGTAGTCGTCCGTGAGACCGAGGTGACCAAGGACACGGAACCTCCTACTAACAACAGAGGAACCAAAGACGTCCAACCTCCGGTTGTCCACCCATCTGAACCAGAAGTTGTGATTGAGACCGAAAAAGCTCCCGTTAAGACCACACTTCCTTACCCTTCAAGAATGAGTGATCAAAAGCTCCGTGATAAAGCTTCGAGTCAAATGGAAAAATTCTTTCAAATATTCCAAGAATTACATTTTGATATAAGCTTCGCGGACGCTTTACTTCTGATGCCAAAGTTCACTTCCACACTCAAAAGTTTGTTGAGCAATAAGGAAAAATTATTTGAAATGACAAAAACTCCAGTGAACGAAAACTGCTCAGCGGCAATTCTCAAAAAGCTTCCGGAAAAGCTTGGAGATCCCGGAAAATTTCTCATCCCATGTGAATTTCCGGGAATGGTTGAATGCCACGCCTTGGCCGATCTTGGTGCGAGCATCAACCTAATGCCGTTATCCATCTGGAAGAAACTTTCTTTGCCCGAACTTACCCCCACTTGCATGACCCTCGAGCTTGCGGATCGGTCCATAACCCTTCCTAAAGGTGTAGCCGAAGATGTCTTTGTAAAGGTGGGGAAGTTCCATTTTCCAGCAGATTTTGTGGTAGTTGATTTTGACGCCGACCCCCGGGTTCCTCTTATTCTCGGAAGATCATTCTTGAGGACCGGGCGTGCTTTGATCGATGTCTATGGTGAAGAAATTACTTTGCGGGTCGATAAGGAAAAAGTTACGTTCAATATTAATCCGAACTCGAAACCTCAAACCGACAAATGCAATATCGCTACGGTTGATCAAAAGTCCGATCCCGTAATTGCTCCTAAAAGAGTTGATCCAAACCTTTCAAGATTCACGGTCAAGAGTATGTCAGAAAAACGTGCTGAGCTCAAGGCTATGAAAATCAATCCTGGATCGAGCAAATGGTTTGAGTGTTGTGCTGCAAATGCTAAGAGTGTTCTTGACGACGATGATGAAGATGAATCGGAGACTACAACGGAAGCGGTGGAAATTTCTAGCTCTAAGAGCACACCACTTGTCCCACCTCCAGAACAAGTTTATCACATCGAGATTCTTAATTCCGACTCTTCCCATCTTTCTCCTACGATGGAAGAAAATGTTATCTCTAGGGAAGAGGTCGAGGTGTTCTTTGATAAAACTCCAATTTCGCCGAAAATTGTTGAGACTGACAGTGATCCGGGGGAAGATGATTCATTAAAAATAATTGATGAACCGTTCCTTTCCCTTCCCCCGAAGGAAGAAGTTAAAGAAGTTAATCTTGAAGAAAAGCCGTTTGATCCTTTGGAGCTCGAGCTCGAGGATGCTTGTACCGATTATGAGAGTTTTACGTTTGACACGGCTAGTGGCAATCCCACTTCTGATCTCAATCTTTCTATCCCATCTTTTGAAACCTTCTTCTTTGATATTGATCATTCGGAGGAGACGAGTAGTGGCAGTACCACTTCTCATGCTCATATCTCTCCTCCCGAATATGAATCATTTCATTTTGATATGAATGATCTTTATCTCGACAAGTTCTCCGATGAACTTTCTTTCTTTCTATCTCCTCCAGAATATGATAAATTCTATTTTGATCTGGAGGAAGATACTAGTCTGGGGGGAGGTGTACCTTCTCATGAAGATTTAATCCCGACCCTCCCACCCAAGACTTTTGACAAAATTTCTGCTGATGATGAAGAGTATTTCATGATCATTATCAAAATCTTTATGCTCTTCATCACATATACTGTGGCTTCTCCCATCCTTCACTCCTTCGGGAGTGAGGATACCATCTTTGACCCCGGTATTACCATTTCTGGTTCTTCTTTCTAAAAATACCGCGGGTATCTCATCGGAGTGGAACTTTCGTATGCTTCAGTGTTTATCCAAACATCTTGAATGAAAGTCCGATGGAGATTATCTTTTCCACTTGCTCCCCAAGAACAAATGAATTCGGGGCGAGTCTAAGCTTTCCGACTCGATACCTAAACAAGCGCTTCGTGGGAGGCACCCCATGCTTATCTATCTTTCCTCTTATCTTATTTCTAATAAAACATGAAGAGGTCTCCTCTTCCATATCTTGTGTTTCGTGGTTTTCTGTGATGTGTCCAGGATTGCCCGATGAATGAAGACTCTCGTGCTCGTGGTTTACTTCTCGCTACTCGAGTATTCATCATCCGTTGCTCATCCGATATCCTAAATCTTATCGTTTTACGTTTATCTTTGGCATAATTAACAAACGGCCTTAGATTTTTGTAGGAGAACCCTTACCTTTAAGACATTGAGGACAATGTCTCGCTTTAGTCTGGGGGGGGGGGGGGTAATCTGTCGATTTGATTTTTGCCTTGCATTTTTTCCGTTTACTCATGCAACCCCGTTTTTCCTCCAAAATTGAAAAAATCCAAAAAATGAGAAAAATTTAAAAATTTTTGCAAAAATATAATAAATTTTGACAATTTTGTTGACTTTCCGCTGGTGAGAGTAGGAATAAAATTCTGACTTGATCGGGCGTGTTGAGCCCTATCTTGTTCCCTTAACCGTTTATAATCTATAAGCTCGTGCTAGTCTTTTACACAAGGAGCTAGAAAACGCGAATTCTTTTTAAGAATTTGCAAGTTCCCGTATTTGACTTTATATATGCATGGCTTGATTATAAGGCTAAGCATTCGCGGATCTTATTATTTAAGATTTTAAATTTGCAAAGAACGAGAAATGATAGAGTTGTTTATAAGTTAGATTGCTAAACGTGGAGTAGTTGGATCTCTTTAAAGCTCATCGAAGTTACTTGTGGCTTTTTGTTCCCATAAGCTTGTTTCACTCAATAATAGTAATCTAGGAATAATTAAAGCTATGTTAGTTTTGGCGATAATTAGTTTTTATTTCTTCCTTAGAAAATTCTTGCTTATGAAAGTTGGGTACACATCAAGGTACTGTCAGTGTTACGGTGTAATAGACTATTCCATCTTGCCGGCTCGCAACCGATGTTGGGATTGTTATAAAAGCCGTAGGACTTGGGGTTTGGCAACACAAATAATTAATGAATATGATAATAATAATAATCCAATGCCATAAAAAGGTTTTCTACATCTTGCCGGTTCGCAGCCGATGTTGTAGACTTCTAATAAAGGCAGAGGAAAAATTCCAAGGTCATAATAGACTATCACATCTTGCCGGTTCGCAGCCGATGTTGTGATTGTTATAAAGGGCTAAGGATTAAATACGTTAATGTGCTTAATAATGTTTAAAAATGCCAAACTTCGACTCCGGGGGTATCCTAATAAAAGCTTCTGTCTCTGGACTCGTAGATGAGTTGTTTCGGTCGCAAATAAAAGGGATATCCTCAAAATCGTGTTAAATCAGAGACCTTGATGTGGACCTCATTTTTGTATGCAACGGTTTTCAAGGGAAGGCTTGGAAACTACTTAGCGTCTAAACTAGGTATCTTTATCGGACTAGAAATTATCGAAATGAGAATTTGAAGAAATTCATTTCTCACCAAAAATAAAATAAATAGAGGAAAATAGGAATTTGGGAACAAGGAGTCCACAATTAGCTTTCTGAGTAGTGTTGGCAATCTAACTTGTAAATGACAATGATTTCGTTTTTAAGCTTAGTTTGGGGACTCGTGAAAAATCAGGAACGACGAATTTTATCCGTATGGTCACTTCTTTATGAGTCGTGTTTCCTGCTCCGTGATCCTAAAGGTTATCATGAGATAATGATTGTCAACAAAAGCCGTCGCATGATTAATTAGAAAAATACAAAAATAGAATAAAATGGAAAATCGGGGAGTTTTTAGAACTTAAGATTTCTTAATCTCTTTTGAAAATTTTGCTACTTCTCAAAGTTAGTAAAAAGAAATTGGAAATTTTCGGTTTCAAAAACGTGTTCCTATAACATTGCATGAGGACATTGCAATATCTTAGTCTGGGGGAATTTTGGTATGTGCTTAAACACATACCATTTCTCGACCAAAACCGGACCCAAATAGACCAAAAACCCGACCAAAATGCCAAATATATTGTGTTTTTGTGTTTTTACATATGCAGGCACGGATATCGAAGAAAAGGACAAAAATCAAGCAAAGACCGGGAAACCGAGCACGAGATATGGAAGTGTTATTTTTAGCCGATGCCGGGATGCAAAAAAAGTCAAAGTCAACCCTTGAAGTTTATCAAATTACAAATTAAGCCCTTGGATTATACTTTGGAAAAATAACAGCAATGGTCCTTTGATTTCAAAAACTACACTTTTAATCCTTCACTAAAATTCTAAATTATCCGGATTTTACCTATCAATAAATAAACCCAAGTCCAAACTCTTTAAACTAAACCCCTAGCCCATCCCATTATCTAGCCCAACAACTTTACCCAATCCACCACCCACTATCCTACCCATAACCTGAACCCAACACTAAACCCGGCGGTCAAAGGGTAATAAAACAAGTCAAAGATAAATAAAAAAAACCCACACATCACTTTACCCGCCCATTTGTTCTATCCCCAAAGTTACCCAGATGAACCCTAGAACCCTAATTACCCCGTACATCGTTTTTACTACAATTAAGGGCATATTCGTACAATCAATGGACTTCTAGAAGATGTTAGTGATGTCAGAAGCAAAAGAAGCACAAATGGGGCACGTGGCAGCTGCTTATTGGACCGAACACCTCACCAAAGCTAATCCAAGGGTCGTTATTGAGCGGATGATGATTAGGGATGATCAGAGGGTTGGAAATGATTTAGAGAAAGCACAAGCACACGGATTGCCAGCTTGGAAATCACCTCCTAGATCCTTCCACCTTCGGCTATAAATAGGAGGTCGATCTTCATGTTTAGGGAGTTAGTTTTTATGTAATGTTACTCTGTCAAAATTTATTTTCTGTTTTGTAGTTTTAAATTTCTATTGTAAACTTTGAGAATTTATTAATGAAATTGTTATTTTAATTTCACTTTGATTCTGTTTTAATTAAGTTGTCTATCTGAATTTAGTTTATTAAAGTTGTTATTAGCTCATTTCAAATCATTTCACCATTATTTCTATTTACCATTTCAACTTTTATTAAACTCTCTTTTGAAAATCCAAAAACATTGAAAAATAATTCCAAAAATACAAAAATAATTTTAATAACAGCTTCAACAAGCTGTTTTTCTGAGTTAGTTTAAGCTTATATAAGCTCAGTAGTTTATAGTAAGCTTGTGTCAAGGTTTATGCTGTTTTTTATTTTACAAATTCCATAAGTCAATGAGAAAGTCAATATAAGTTAACTGTCTTGGTTATATGGTGATCTGAGGTGATTTTGGCAAGCCAAAGTGAGTAAGGGAAGCATTTGGCCTGTCTAGAGACAGGCAAGCATAGTGAAACCCTCTTTTCATGCTGAGGGGTGACTCATTTGTAAGTTCTGTTTACACTTTTGCTCAACTAGTTGCTTAGATCTGAGTTTCTGTGTTTCTGTTGGTTTCAATTGCATTTGATTGTTAATTTTGCTTCGATTAGAGTTAGTTTAGCTAGTTTGATCATTAGTTTGGAGTTGAGTTGTTTATTTCATCATTTCTTAGTGTTAGCAGGTTATAAAGGGGTGTTTGGATCTGTGTATTGCTGAGTTTAGTTGTTGTTGTTTTTCTGTTTAAAGCTTTACAAATAGATCACATTAGGATAGTAGTTAACAAATATAGAATAAAATAGTGGTATAGTTTAATAAAAAGTCAAAATAGTATTTCAATCTTAGTTAACTGTTAGTTAAATAGAAATCAGTTAGTGAATTTGTAGATATAGTTGCATAATAGTTCAAGTTAGCTTAATATAGTTTAATTTCAGCTTAATATTACGAGTAGTAGTAGATATAATCAGTAGAAATAAGCTTAAGTCAAAGTAGTATAAGTATAAAATAGTCAACTGTTTCTAGTTAATTGCTTCTATAGGCTGCTGATTTTGGATCTAATTAGGTGAGCAATTGTAGTTTAGTGAAAAGGATTTTGGTCAATTTAGATACTCAGTAGTATAGACAAACATTTTCCCCAAGAATATTCTAGTTTTGAGCTTATTAGAAGTGCTATTCAAGTCTACAAGTTTCACAAAAAATCTGTGCAGGATTGGATCATTAGAATTTGTGCTCACTAGCAGTTTTTCTAGGGCTTAATTGAAGTACAATTGGGGTATTATACATAGGGCTTTTGTGTTTTTTAGGTATTCAGTAGTACTAGCTGCATTTTGCCCCCATTAGGTTTCAGTTTACTGCTTAATTGGACTGCTAATTGGGGGTTACAAGTTGGCTGTTTCACCATCTTTTCTGTCTCACCATCACTGCTGATTCAGCTACTTTTCTGCTTAAAGCTTGTGCTTATTTGGTCAATTTCAATTATTCTGAGCTTATATAAGTCTGTTGCATCATATCTGAGCTTTTTGTTATTTTTGGATAACTATTGCTTATTTTGAGCTTATTTCACAACTGCTTATTGGGCTGTTTTGCTTATCTGGGCTTATTCTGGGTCTGAGTTTATTTTTCTCAGATTACTTATTCAATTTTAGATTTATTCAGAAATTTTCAGAATTTTCCAAACAGTTTTACTATTTTTAAATCATTTAAATAGTTTTAATTAGTTTTTAATTCATAAAAAATTATTAAAAAGTCAAAAAAAAATATTTTTCTTTTTCCAAAAATTTTCTTTTATCAGTTTTAATTTAGGAAAATTATTTTTATATTTTTAGGTTTTAAATTTTAGAAAATAATTTTTTATTTACGTTTTTAAAAATTCGTCGCGTAACGTTTTAAATTCAATTTTCGCTTTTAGGATTACATGCTTAGATTAATTGTTTCTTTAGCTTAATTAGTTGCTTTCATTTAATATTTTATTATTCATAGTATAAAATCACCAATCAATCACTCTTTTTCACACACATTCACCACACAATTCGACAACGTTAACGACAACTCGATATTCGACCTTCGTTGGGACACGACCCGGGGAAAACGCATACGTTGTGTTTTACCTTGGAAAAATATATACTCAGAAAGACAAATCAGTATCTGTATGTATGTATATCTGTGTGGATATTCTCATGCAGATTCCATGGCGAATATGAATGTGCCAGTTCCCGCTCTAACCATTTGATCAGATGTTCAAACTCTATTGATTGGCTCGTAATTCACCACAACAACAACATCGGCAACAACAACAACAACACTGTCTTCACCTCCACCACCTTCATTTCAACAAAGCAGTACTTATTCTGGTCTTGCCAAGAGGGGATCTACAACATTTGGGAAAGTTTTGTTGGTGGATGGATAATTGATGTTGACCAATGACTCCCTCAGAGAAGCGGATGATCACATCATCTGCGCAAAAAGGTCATTATCATTTGTGTCATAACGATTATCTTTATACATGATAAGAAGTGAATCTCCCTCATAAATTGAGGGGGAGCAGTTGCATTTTCCATTATCAGCACATATTAAAACTGACCACATTTTCTCCCATAATTTCTAACTTATTTAAATCAATTGGGATCACAAATCTCAAATGGTTTGAAATTTTGATCGGGGGAGAGAATGTGATTTAAATATGCAATCTGATAAAAATGTGATGTTTTGGACTTAAATGTAAGCTCTCCCATATGTGCTAAACTCTTTCGTATATCGATGCACATATTGAGGGGGAGCAAATGGTTTGTGATAACAAAAAGGATGTGGCATCTCATATGAGCGCGGCTCAGACTTCACCAATGAATTGACGAAACATAAACTGTCATTAATCGAAAGGATGCGTCCTGGCCGGGTAATAATTTCAAGCTGGTCTAACCAGTGATGTAAGTGTGTCTCGAAGAGGATGTATCAGAGTAGAGTGTACCATTTCGAGAAACTTTCTGTGGATGTGACCAGGCCGGGTAATAATTTCAAGCTAGTCTAACTAGTGATGTAAGCATGTCTCGAATCGGTCATGTTCACTGAAAGTGGATCAATTCAAAAAGTGCAATCTCTACCCAACATGTGCAAATTTTAACTTAAAACATATGTGCACATGTTAAGGGGGAGAATTTGAAAAATGTAAAACTCTCAAAGTATTAGCAAAATGTGTTTCATAATCATGAACACTTTGAGAGATTTTTCAAGGATTTGGTAAATGGCAACATAGGATAGTTATGAAGTTATAAGGTGGCTAAGGTTAGGAAAACCGTCCTATGATCCGCCAGAGCCGGAGGGATCTACCCAGGGACAATACCGAATAGTTAGTATTAGAAAGTCCTTAGGTATGATTATGAAAAAAGGAGTAATATGAGAAAGGAGAAAGAATGGGTTGAAGAATTAAAAAGAAATGAAATGAGAAAGGGTGAAAAGAAATAGCCCTCCAATTATTCAACCTTAGGGTAGAAACCGGGTTCAATTCATATGCTACTGGTGGTTACTAAGGTAACACCGGTATTGAAGACAAGACGTCATGGACCCAGTGACGCACTGCACCAAACCTTCTAAGCCACTCAAGTTCTCTTAAAAGGATTTGTTTCATTCTCACGGGGAACCCTGCATAATCTATCGACCGCTCATTACGAGTCATGTTGATATTGAAACAGGAGACACCGCTCCAGTCTCCGACTACCAAAAATGCACTTATCGAGTCTAGAGCCACGAGATGCATCATAAGATCTCATAGGAACACGTGTTACTCCTACACTGGTTGTTCAACATTAAGGACACCAGATGTAAACTTATGAGTCCTACGCAGATCTTAGCAATCTGCCAGAACATTTATGAGGGAATTTACAAATGTAGTTCTCAGTGATTGAATGGAAATTCCTGCCAGGGTCAACATCAAACAGCCCTGAAAGCAGGTCACTTCGGTAATTCCTTGTGGATTACGCTTAGTGGTCGCGGCGGTTTCAAACGGTCTACAGTCGTGGAGTGAACTCCAGCGACTCACCTAATCGTTGATTTACTACGGTAGATCTTTAAAGCCCTCTATGGGTTTTCGATTTAGGAACGGCCTTGGTAAGGATTAGAGAGTTTTCACACTATGCTGTTAACAATCTCGAAGTCCGAACCTGTAAGTACCGGATGTTTTATTGCTAACTGTCGTATGCAGGAACACCTGGCGGTTGTAGCTGATTGCTGAACAAGATGCCAATCCATCACCACATGCTCACACCACACCATCATCATCATAATCAACGAAATCATGATATCTAAAAGACCTTCAACACTGCTTCCGCAACTCTGATGCTGAAAATCATGATTCAGAAAAGTGTGAGCATGTCGACCCAAAGATCACAACATCACATGGAGACATAATGCTAAAAGATGACCTGTAGACATACGTTGGATGATGACATCAAAGAATCACCAAATATCATCCAATACAGAAGAACGGTCATCAAAAGAACACTGCTGAATGTACAAAGACTAATGAATTTGAAGAATCAAAGACTACGAGCTATGAAGTCTAATTCATATCAAAGAATGCTAGAATTCAAAATATTATTTCCGGGGTGACCTCTCTTAGGGGGAGATTGTTAGGAATATAAATATTCATGTGAAGACTCGGTCACCCCGAGTATCTATTTAGCATTTATGTAGCTCGTAGGCTTATTAGTATTATTATTATTAGTTTAGTTATATTAATATTTGTGGAGTTAGGTCGGGTCTTTACCCACTGTCAGCTCACTCCACAGCCCACTAGGGGCAACTTAGCTAGTATGTTATAAATACCCCTCTCCACCTAGGGAGAAGGTTGGAGATTCTAATCATTCAACTCACATTTTCTCTCATTCTCTCTTTCTAGAACTCCCAATCTTTCTTATCACTCTCTCTCTAGAATTTCATCTAACATTGAATCCAATTATGCTTAACTTACAATATTTAAGTAAATAAACATAACCATAATGGCTGAAATCATCTGTAAGGTTAAGAAGTAGCTAGCACCTTTTCTTGACACATGTCTAAGTGGTCCACATACATCAGTATGTATCAAACCAACTAGATCTGAAGCCTTTTCTATACGATTTGCAAAAGTTTTCTTTGTCATCTTCCCAGATATACAAGACTCGCACTTATCAAATGATTCATCATTGATACTTTTCAAAAGCCCATCGCGTTGCAGCTTTTCCATGCGATTCTTGCCTATGTGGGCAAGGCGACAATGCTAAAGACAAGTAGAATCCAAGTCCTTCTTGATTCTCTTATTATTGATGCTATACATCGAATTATTTCTATTGGATACATTATCATTCATGTCAATTTCAAACACACCATTCACAGCAATAGCATTAAAATAAAAAATACCATTTAAAGAAACAAAAATTCCATTACGAGTAATAGTGTGAATAAAACCAAGATCCAACATTAAAGAAACTGAAACACCTCTAACAATAGTAGGTGCATAATGACAATTGTTTAATAACAGTACTAAGCCAGAAGGCAAAACTAAATTAAATGATCCTATGGCTTCAACAGCTACTTGTGCTCCATTGCCCACTTGCAGATATTGCTCCCCATAGGCCAGCTTCCTTTCTTCTCTAAACCCCTGCAGTGTATTACAAATGTTAATACCACATCCAGTATCATATACCCAGGAATTTATTTTATGAGATACTGAAAATAACTCAATCATAAACAAGTTACCTGAAGTACTGGCGTCCTGCCCAGACTTTTTGTACTAATTAGTACGCAACTCTTCAAGGTAGAAAGTGACAATTCCTCTTCCAGTGTCCTACCACATGACAGTGGTGGCAAGCCTGATCCTTCTCAGGATTCTCCTTCTTCTTAGGAGGGTATTTCTTAGGTTCAGGTTGATAGGCCATAACTTGCTTACCCTTATCAGCCTTTCGTTTGCCTTTACCCTTCTTATTCGCTTGCAGTTTTGGATTCTTTTGAATCTTACCACCCTGAATAGCCAGAACTTAGGGTGTAGGTGCCTTTTTAGGTAAACCTTTTTCATAGTCAATTACCAATGCGTTCAATTCACTGACTGTCTTCCCCACGTAGTACATATTGAAGTTCTGCACAAAACCAGAAAAATCCTTGTTCAAGGATCTGTTGATTAGGCCAACTGAAATTTCTTGCATGTAGGGATAGCCGAGTAGTTCTAGTTGGTCCATGTAACTCTTCATTTCCAGCACATGAGTACTCACAGGTTTTCCATCTGCCTGCTTGCAGCTGTGAAGAGCATCGATCAAATCATACAATTCAACTGCTGCAGGTTTCTCAAACATACGTCTGAGCTCGTTGAGCATGTCAAGAGGGAAAATGCTCAAACTGCTTACGAAGAGTAGGTGACATCATTCCAAGCATCATGCAAGCCATATCATTGTGCCTTTCATACTCAACTTTCCATGCTGCTTTTTCTTCTGCAGTTGCAGTAGCAGCAGGTTCAGCAGGACAAGGCTGATTCAAATATTCAACTCGTTTAGTCACCCGCAGGACAATCCTGAGTGAACGATACCAATCGTTGAAGTTTGGGCCAGTCAATTTTTTCTTGTTCAAAGAAAGATTTGAATGCAGAACTTAAAGTAGTGTTTTCGGGTTGAGCCATTTCTACAGAAAAAGTTCAAATATTAGTATTTTCGATAATACAATTTTTCAAGAAAATAAAATACCCAAGGAAATATTCATATAACCATAGAATTTTCTTGAAAACTAGGACCCAAATTAACATATTTTCATCACATCAGTTGATCTGCTAGTAATGAAAGTACATAACAAGGTAACAATGATTGGCAAACAATTTCCAATTCCTAGATCATTATGGTATTTACATTTGCCAAAATCTATTTGCAATGTAAGCATATTTCATCCCATCTTATACCTTGAGTTATAGCTCTCACTAACTAACTCAATTAAGTTGTCTAATTTAGAAACTGCAAATTTCCAGTTGTGATCTCACGCAACATGAAAATTTACCTTGTCATTGCAATCTAGTTAAGATCCCACTTAAGCTAAGCTGCTGTTTGTTTATTCAGAGGCTCTGAATCTGAATCTGAATCGCACATCTGAATCTGAATCTGAGGCGTAAATGTCTGAATCTGAATCGAAAATCTTGTTACTAATTTTTGTTGTGTCATTTGCTTGCTCATGCTAATTTTTTTTTTGGTTATTTTGTGTCAACAAAAGGCATTAAGACACCCCTCTCAAGTCTAGACCATTAAGATCTAACTGCCTCTGACTGCGTCTGAACGGGGAAAAAAAACAAACGGTCTGAACGCCCAAAACGTCTGACCGATTAACAGGTTAGGCTCGTTAAGAGGTTGTTAAGACATTAAAAAAAAAAAAAAAAAACACCACCTAAATTGCAATTTCAAGCGTCTCTTATAATTAGATGGCATAAACTTAAATTTTAGGGTACTAATTTTGATGTGTATAATCAAAATATGTACGAAGAAGTATGCATACAACTTCGTATCATAAGTTTTAATAAAAACCTTTTTATTAACCAATTTCAGTAAGATCAAATTAACAAAGTTTTAATTGAGGTATTGGATGAACCAATCAAAGAATTATCTACAATTATCGCCCACTATATCGTACTACTGAATTAGTCAAAAGACCCAAGTTTTCGGATAATTGCCACAAAATGGCGCGTGAAATTGAGGTCAATTCAGCCTTAAGATGTTTTGTACAAAAAATAGTCGTAGGTAACTCCAATTTGACGCACAAAGAAGCGGAGAAACAAAGGTTAGCATAAAGCTATTAAAAACCCGTTTCTTTAATATCACAATTTAATGCGTAACCTCCTTATACCCCTCACACAGTTTGTCAAGTTGGATGAGCCTTTCTAACTATTTTGTACAAAAAACATCAATCAACTAAAAGCTTTAGTTTTGACTCTTAAAAAACATGTCATAAATTATAAAACTTGCTAGTCTCGCCTGGGAGCGAATTACCGTGCGAAGCGAACCACTATCGGCACATGAGACTTTGCAAGATTACAATTTATACACAATCAAGTTTCACCATTATTTAGTCCGGTTTATTTTTCTATTCGAAAATTACCCTTTGCTTACAACATGTCAAACAAAATAAACAAACAAGTAATAATAAAAAATAAACACTTAAATAATGCACACATAACTAACAATTAATATGTGAAAACAAGTAGGCACATGCAAACTTATTCGATAAAACCTATTAATAATCAATTCTAGGTTTTAATTATGCATATATTAACTAAGGCTTTCACTTACAAAGGTAAGTGGGACACATGCATCGACGTATCGATTGCGTAAACCATAGTTAAAAATATGTCATATTGCACATAATTGATTCATTAATATTTAATTGAGGTCTTCCCCAATTCAAGATCTATCAATAATTACATGTGTAAAAGAAAACTTAACAATTAATTATAAAGATCTTAACAATTAAATCATATAAATAAGATTCCATGACGAAACATGCATGTTTTCATCATGGATTAGCACATAACAATTATTACAATTATCCACAAGATCGCATACAATTAATGACATAACATATATCCATTAATTAATCACGTAATTATGGCATGCAATCCTAGGGTTTCTAATCCAATTAATTTAACAAAACATAAACCCTAAAAAAATTTAATATTAAAAAAAGTAGGGCATTCGCCCCCCCCCCCCAAAAAAAATTAGGGTTTCGATTTTCTAAACTCTATAAAACAACAATCATGCTAAAACACAATACAATATTTGTTTTTTACACGTTTCGGTAATTAATTACATATTATACAAGGCTCGTGATGCCACTGTTGGAATAATATAACATGACTATCATAAATATCAACATATAAACACCTCAAAGAGCATGCGGAAGCGTAGGAACATATAACATATAATTATTTAACCGAATAATAAAGTATTCGTACCTTTTTGCAATCTTCAAACAAGCAATAACGGATCGAGTATAAACGATTTAACGAATCGACCCTTACCTTTTTTCGATTAAAACAAAGATACAAACAATAGTGTATTTGTATCACGTTCTTTTACACACGTACTAATAACGAATTAAAGTAAATGCTAGTTTATAAAACACAATAATTAAAACCAAACAATTTTTGTTTATAAAAATTCAAACCGAAAAACCCTATGGGTTTAGGAATTCGGCCAGGCACCAAAGAGGAGGAAAACAAGAGGTTTTAGGGTATTATGTGTGTACAAGATCCCCAACAATGATACCTTAGCCTTGTTTATATAGTAGAGTATCTTAGAGGACAAGTTAAGGTTGGATTGGGCTATACCCAATCCCAACCGATCGGCCAAGCTCCCCTAAGGGGTTTCTGGAACCTTCCCGACCTCTAAATACACTCTAGTCCATATTTAACGTCTGTTAGTCAATTTTCATTAATTACTTAACGGTCGTTAGTCGTTATTGTGTATATAATAATTAAATACAACATTTTATATTTAATTATTAAACTTTAATTCTCATACATAAAGTGTGCAATCCCGTGATCTCGAGTTAGAATCTGGACAAACACTAATAATTATGTCCACAAAACTAACAACATATATGTATGAAATTATGACATCAATTCTATTTGGGTCTACTATTGCTTCAGTTTTACTTCAACGAGGTGTGCGGCGGGGCGTCGTTTCACATCGTTGATAATCGAGCGGTTTTTTTAGACATCTTTTGAAATACTTTCATTAGTACCTTAAAACTATAACTGTATAATTCGAAAACACAAAAACATGCAATTCAAGTTCTAATTACAGATTTTAAACAGTTTGTGTTTTTGAATTACAGATTACGTTAGGGGGAAGCTCTGAATCCCTCACTCAATATCATGACACCGTACCTGGAATATACGCCTCCTTGTTTTGATGTCAGGAAGTGGGAACTCCATCTTCTTATCTATACGACCAGGTCGAAGCAATGGTGGATCAAGACTTTCGATAATAGATGGTGAGAGATCATCAGCAACTCTGAATAGTTCTCTGACCAACTTAGGACCATCACCAAGATACTTCTGAATCAACTCACTTCCAACAACACGTAAGAATGTTGTTGATGTGGAATTTGCCACTGCCTGGATAACAAACAAAAGGTTCAAATACTAAAGATGCCTCTGCTTGATCTAATAGGAAGGAACATATGAGATCATGCATAATGCTATTTGAGCTATTGCTAGAACTTCAGCTTCATTAAAGATCATTCATATATTCACAAAATACAGCATTCACAGATTAGCATAAATGAGTCAACAATAACATCAACATCTGACATCCTAACCAAAGTGAATAGATTTGTTTATACATCTCAAGTTAAGCTGAGGTGAGTATATATATTTTTCCTATTTTTTTCATGTAACTATTCATTAAGAGATGTCCTTGATAGACCTTACAAAATACTTGTTCACTACATAATAGTAGTTGAATCAGTGCAACCGAACCATTACTCACACAACATAAAGCTACTCCACAACATGTCATGAAATTCTAAGCAAATTAAAAAATTTAATATAGCTCTAGGAAACGTTTAAAATGCACACCTTTGCTAGCAATGTCTTGCTAGTTCCAGGCTCGCCGTACAGTATGACTCCCTTTGGAGGCTTGATACCTATGTCTTCGTATAATTCAGGGTGAGTCAAATGGAGCTCTACTGCCTCTTTGATTTCTTGTATTTGGGCATCTAGTCCACCAATATTAGCATAAGACTTCAAAGGAGCCTTCTCGACCTTCATCACAGACACCATGGAGTCGACGTCGTCTTGAAGAAGCCCAACAACAGAAAGAACCTGAGGATGGTAAAGAATATGATAATTACATGAAAAAATTTTCTTTCACAGCAAGTTGACATCCACCTATCACTAACAATGTGAAGTATGTGTTGACTTTGTGGTTTGCATTGACTGAAGACTATGAGAAAAAGGCGAAACTAAAACCGCTTTATATATCCAAAATTTAAAAAGCTTAACCAAACATAACCCATTATTTTCTGAAACATAGCAGGCACAATCTGCAGCTATGGGGGTGTTTGGGATAACTCACTGTTACTACTCATGTGCTCAATTCTGGAAATACTCTTTTGATAGATAAGCGTAGAAAAGATAATGCACAATCTATGGCTATCGGGGCCTGTGGGATAACTCACTGTAACTACGTATGTGGTCAATTCTGGGAATACTCTTTTGATGAGTAAGTGTAGAAAAAATGATGGATTATGGCACACCCGTCATTTCTAGAAATGTATCAAATTCTTTGATTAGTAAAAAGTTTAACCAAATAGAAGTTAGAAGAAACAATAGGACACATATTGAGCTTAAAAAACAGGTTCCAAACACTCTTTTAACTACGTTATAAGGATTATGAATTATCACCTGTAATTTCAGGTAGGATGTGGGTCGTGCTCTATCTGTGTTGGTACTAGAAATTCGTCAATAATTTTTCGGCTGCAAACTGAGCTTACTTGCTGCATAGAAAACACATTTTGACCCAAACCCGCTCCAACCTGTTACACCACCAGACAATTTTGACACCTCTAGTAGGGAGGTGTGCAACAGGTTCTGAAACATGAATAGTATAGACTCAAATCTTCTGAACATGTCAAGTAACAAAAATAAACAACAATAACGATAGCAGATGACGATACCTTATGAAAAGTAATATTCCCAACGCAATCTGGCCTAGCAGCTTTGGAAACCACTAATTGACGCGACAGGACGCTCAACTCCATTGTATCTGCAAAATGAGTGCTACGATGTCAGCCGTGTGTTCGAGACACATTATGTTTTAGTCATCCAATCAAATACTTTCATAGAGATATTAAGCAATCATAACTAACTTGAATACCAACGTTAAAAAATTGTAAAAAAAATAACCTGATCATACGCAATCGGAACAACCTCTCTGCATCCTATCAACTCCCCTTTTTTAAATTGAACCTGTAAGAGTCACAAAACGTCACTAAATTCACCGTGGAAAAAAACACTAAAAAACTGTTCAATTTTAGATTAATGAATGATGTTGCGGCACTATCAGATTTTTGAACACTAAAATAAGTTTCCTAGAATATCCGAATTTCAATTTTCACTTGATATTGGATCGTGCACAACAATTAACTTTGTACCATCGGGAAAGGTCGTCTGAACCTGAACACATTTCAAAAAGATGGTTATGTCATATCCTATATTTTATAGGTCGAATTATCAAGAAAAGGAGTTGATGCAAATGATGGGTAGCAAAGTGGAACAGACTTTATTACTTTCATGTGGTTAAACTTTTGCTTGCTAACTGAAGAAAAATTGAAATCAGATGCAAAATATATTACCTGCACGCAATCTAAAAGGTGTGGGAGTGTTGGAAGAACTTCTCTCCTGTTAATGAAGGAAAAATACGTAAAATGTGTTGTATTCGGCATAGGTAGGACTGGACAACCACCAACATCAAGATTTACCTTTCAGTGGGCAGTATCTCCTGGCCAAACAATAGCCATAGTAATCGTAGATACAATAGCAAGTGGTGGCTACAGAGCATGTGATGTACCTGTCACAAACCACTTTAGGTGTAACTAATGAAGGAAAGCTATGTATAAATTGATACAAAGCAATACTTATAATTATACTTTAAAAATGAGTACTTGGCTCAGAAAGTTACACCAATTTCGGCAACAAATATATTCTGCATTTGCATTCTATCTTTACGTTTACATGTAATGGATCATAGCATGCTTCTAATAAAGTAGCATATTTAAAGACAATGAACAAATGAATAATTGTCAAGAATCTAAAAAAAAAAACATAAAATAAATAAAAACAAACCTTTTACGGACTTATACCAGAGTAGATTATAACTTCGTCTTTTGCCATTGTTTCCAGTCGCCAACTAATACTAAAAGCCAAAAAAAAAAGCAAACCAGCGCGTGTGTAACTGAATAACAACTGTTAACTGCAAACATAAATCAAAGCAGACAACCGTGATTAGCATGCAGAATGTTGGCTGGCTTTGTCCGACCATACGATTGATATTTATTGTACCTGAACAACACATCTAATCCAGTTATGCTAAACCTCTATATAATAATATGTCCGTATGCATTGACATAAACATATTTGTAGCAAAATATGACTTAATAAAATTTTGTAGTTAGATGATACTCTGTTGCCGCATTCTCCCACGCTTCTGTATTGCAAGGGCCATCGTTCCATAAGCTCCTCCGCTGATGTTCCTGAAAACGAATTAGCTATCTAAGTAAAAACTCATGTTCGTTAAAAATAAATAAGATGAGAATAGGTACCATTAATACCGTGTGACAAAAGTTCTAATACACTCGCAATATTAACTAATAATAATGTACAGCTTTACACTAATGAGTCCAGTTGCAGTTAAATTAAGGTAAATAAAAGATACTTGTATCATAGTAACAAAAAAAATGAATAATGTTGAAACAGTGGCCATATAACCAATATACGAACATATTAACATGTAATATATCCCCATTCTAGTTAACCACAGCTGCTGTAAAAAGTGTATATGATCAATACTATAGGTAAGGCCGAGTTCTGGGAAAAGTAGTGTCGAGATATAATGAGCAGATGCACAAAAGATGAGTTAGCTTACGGATGCGAGTCCATGAGACTCTTGACATTGAACCTGATTGGATATCAGGTATAAATGCAGGACATTTGTCAGCAGACTTATAGAGTATACGCACAGCGTGTAACTGTTCAGGAGCTACAGGGTTATGCGACAAAAAACATCCTGTGACATTCGCTATCACACCAGACACGACCATCAACAACGTGTTTGGAACCTGTATTTTGGTTGGCTTTAGGCAGTATTATATAAGTTCACAAATCAGAAGAAAACCAAAAACACATTACTAAAACTTTTACAAAGTCAGTACCTTGGATGACATGTGTTTCGAGCTTTCTCAAACCTCTGTAACCAAACGTCTACATCCTACATCAAAAAAGGCGAACATTTACCTTAGATAAAACATGTTTTCAGACCTCGTAAACATTTTTTAATGCAAGATACACACGGACGACGTTACTGCAAATGTACACAACAAAAAGGTAACCGCGAAGTAGCAAATATTTTATAACGAAAAGTCACCTTCCTGAGGAGAACAACAATATCAACTTGCAACTCTTCAAGCAAAATCAAATAAGCTGATAACCTGAGAAAATAAATTCATCCGAACACCCCCTAACAAAATAACAAAATTACCCTAAGCGATAAGCAAAATCAAATAAGCTCATAAGCTGGGATAATAAGTTCATCCGAACAAAATCAAATAAGCTTATAAACAACAAATCTAATTAAATAATTATAATTAAAAGGTTGTACATACCTTTTTTGGATTCTCCCATTTAAGTATAACCAAACATGAATGAAGAATGAAAAAAATAATCTTTCGGCAGCAAAATTGATTAAATTCCGTCACCCAAAATTGAGACCCTAGTTCTTGTGTTTTGATTAACTGCAACCGAACATGAATTGCATAACCGGCAACCCAAAACCCCAAAACTGGAACCCTAACTCTCGTAGTCCGATGATCTCGTGAGTGAGAGTTCTGGAAGTTTTGGCTTCCGATAAGAATGAAAAAGAGGCGGTGAACGATAAGAGTGAAAGAGATACGGGTTAATATTTTGGGCCTGGACAATACTAATGGATTGGGCTAAAAAGACGGAAAATCAAAACAACAATATGAGCGTCGTTTCTGACGCTCTATTATATATATAGTAATGTTTTGATCTCGAGATTGGCGGCGGTCCGGCGCGTTGCGGCCGGGCGTCGTTTTATCGCGTTGATTATTGGACAGTAATTTTCTACTATTATAATAAGGCCATCGTCGCCGGTCTAAAATCAATCTAAGAGAGATGCGGCGTATCTAAAAGGTAGATGCGCCGCATATATTGGGTTTAAAAAAAAGTTAATATCTTCTAGTTAGATGCGGTGCATCTATAAACTGGATGCGTCGCATCTATTGGGCCAGCCCATTAACGGCGAAATGACACGACGTCGTATCAAACGACATTGCCTCGCGGGTTTTTTGCGGGTTTTGTTGGGAAAACTATTTCGTTAATAATGTTGCAATAATCTGAAGAGGAAAGCTTATTTCGTTATTAATGGCTCAAGTTTCATAATTTTTCGAGGCCATAGACAAATATATTGAGTTGGATTCGAGGCCGTTTGGCAAGAAAAATAATAAAAACAAAAGCAAAGACAAATACATTGATTTCAATAAAGTATCGCATATTTATACTCGTTTTGTTGGGAAAATTATTTCGTTAATAATTGCGCAAGTTTCATAATTTTTCTAGGCCGTTTGGTACGAAAAATATTAAGAAAAAAAATAAAAATAAAAATAAAAATAAGAATAAAAAAAAATTGGGCCGGGTACTGTAGCGGGTTGTTGGGAGAATTATTTCGTTAATAATGGCGCAAGTTTCATAATTTTTCGAGGCCGTTTGGTACGAAAAATATTAAAAAAAAAAAAAAAAAAAAAAAAAAAAAAAAAAAAAAAAAAAAAAAAAAAAAAAAGTGGGCCGATTATTGGACAGTAATTTTCTACTATTATAATAAGCCCATCGTCGCCGGTCTAAAATCAATCTAAGAGAGATGCGGCGTATCTAAAAGATAGATGCGCCGCATATATTGGGTTTAAAAAAAAGTTAGTATCTTCTAGTTAGATGCGGTGCATCTATAAACTGGATGCGTCGCATCTATTGGGCCAGCCCATTAACGGCGAAATGACACGACGTCGTATCAAACGACATTGCCTCGCGGTTTTTTTGCGGGTTTTGTTGGGAAAACTATTTCGTTAATAATGTTGCAATAATCTGAAGAGAAAAGCTTATTTCGTTATTAATGGCTCAAGTTTCATAATTTTTCGAGGCCATAGACAAATATATTGAGTTGGATAATTTTTCGAGGCCGTTTGGCACGAAAAATAATAAAAACAAAAGCAAAGACAAATACATTGATTTCAATAAAGTATTGCATATTTATACTCGTTTTGTTGGGAAAATTATTTCGTTAATAATGGCGCAAGTTTCATAATTTTTCTAGGCCGTTTGGTACGAAAAATATTAAGAAAAAAAATAAAAATAAAAATAAAAATAAAAATAAATTGGGGCGGGTACTGTAGCGGGTTGTTGGGAAAATTATTTCGTTAATAATGGCGCAAGTTTCATAATTTTTCTAGGCCGTTTGGTACGAAAAATATTAAAAAAAAAAAAAAAAAAAAAAAAAAAAAAAAAAAAAAAAAAAAAAGTGGGCCGGGCACTGTAGCGGGCCACTGTAGCAGCCCGCTAATTTTGGCGGGAAACCGGGTGGGCAAAACGACGTCGCTCGGACGTGGTTTAATATATACTTATATATAGTAATGTTTTGATCTCGACACCTATAACTATCGTAAATACTTTACCTATAAGTGTGACCATATTTTCCTGCAATTACATGAACTTATAAATGTAGTTATGTTGTAGACGTGTATAAGTGTGAACGTCTGGAGAAACAATTACACATTCTCCCAAGTCACATAATTATTTGAGTGCCTAGACTTTGAACATAATCAGAAATTTGGTATGATATCTAATGTCACTGAGACATAAGGTACTGTGTCCATGTTCTGAAACCACAATTGGATGCTTACCATTTGAAAAAGACTTATTTGTAATGTCGAATTTCACAATGATATAACAATAGAAATAACTGTGTATTGAAGAAATGTTTTTTATGCAGGGGTAGCATGTTGTTTATGACTATGAAATGCCGAATTTCACAATGAAGGAAACCGAGTATGAAAATTAGATAATTGGGATGATAGAATTTCTAACCAAGTAACCAGACCATATGAAAGAAACCGACAATGGAAGTTAGACGATCAGGATGATAAGATTACTAAACTATGTAAAACATGACCATTATGACCCTTTTGCTAAAACTATTTGACTGTTTTTCTAACCCAGTAAGCCCCCTAGTTCTTTTTTTCTCTGTGTTCCACTAACTGAAATGCTGATCAATTGGATTCTAACTCGGAAAATTAGTATGAAAGTCATTTCATCTCTTATCAATTGGTCTCTAAACTTGGATAACAAGTGTAGCAATTTCTGTAACAGATATAATATATACGTAGCCTCGGTACAATGATATTGGGAATTGCTTGAATGTGAAAGCATATCAAAAAGTGTAGTACATCATAGCCAACAAGCTAATCTTTGTTTCTTCTGCAACAGCTCTTGGCTCCTCGGCAGTTATATCGGATAATCAAATGTATATACACAACAACTAAATAGCCCATAACAGTCAACTGAGAAGCAAATCATAATAATTTAAATAAATAATGTTCATTCCGTATCATAAACCACAATCTCACAGCTAAGAATTCTAATAACCTTAACCAGAAAAGCTTTAATTACATTGTTTCTTCCACTAGAACCACATCATCATCAAAAAAAGGTTCATTCAATGTTGTGTGTCTTAACTATTGAAATATTTAAATACATAAACACTACCAGAACATAAAGAACGTAAAAGAAATATCTTTCAATACTAAAGATTTTTAAATATAATATTATATAAGGCCATAAGGTGCCGGTCTTCTTCAAACAAGCTACTCAGGTCTCAGGTCGAATTTTAATAAGATTTGGAAGGTCCGATACCTGGAGTCTCTTTATAACATTTGCAGTCACCTTGGTTGACTCAAAGCTCAGTGTTTCCAGCTTCTTTAATGGCTTCTAATGCTGGAATCCACTACTGGTTACTCACGAATTTAATAAGTTTAGAGCGGGCAACTGAGTCAGACCTGCATCCGAAGTGACCCACAGTCAATTCAGCCAACACTTACCACAGATAGTTCATTATTGTTTATCTTTAACTAATAAAATCTACTGCATTAATGTTTTTGAGAAGATACCAGCACTTAATTGATGAATCTGTCAAGTGGTGGTTTTATGATAGATCCAAAATCCACGAGTCATGTGACTTTCCTCCATCAAAATAGAATGATTTCAGCGATCTTAATTTTATTCACTTCATGTGATAATTTGCTCCTTGTGCATAAAATGAAACATTATTATGAATGATTGTTGTATCAGGAACGATAAAAACAAATTTCTTCGTTACTTCTATTGTGTCACTCCTAAATTTGTTTAATCTTAGTTTCTACAATACCACGTTAAAACTAAGCATGAGGTAAATATTCTTAGTCAATACTGTTGAAGTACTTCAAGAAAGTTTAGTCGTTATATTGACTTTTACAACAACGATAGACATAGCCACACAAACATCAATAGACATAGCAAGCAATTCATAAGATTAGTGTGCCATAAATTTGTGGCTCTAAAACCACATTTGTAATCTCTCTAATTCCATAAGGGACAGACACATACACAATTACACCTTAATCAGTTTAGAAAACCTCCCGTAGGGCTTCTAGCACACGGTTAGCAGTTTCCTGCCCAAACAACCTTGGCAAGCTCGAGCCCAGATCGATTTCAATGGTCTTGCTTTTAGTCATATGATCTCTTTTTCTCAAATAATCCCCCTCACTATCACCCACTGTCCTTTCACCAAAAGCACAAATATCCAACCATGTGTTCAACACTTCCTTTGCAATTGGTGCAACGTTAGTTTCTATCATCTCCTCGAGCTGTTCTGTTTCTATACGCACCAGGATTGCAGTGGGTGACACAACTGAGCGAATGTAAAGAGATGATGAGAAGTAAGGTTTTACCTCTGAGAGCTTCTCGAGGCGTTGTCTGTGTTGGTCTAGTTGAGTATCTTCATAAAATGTCTTGAGATAATCAGGGTTCAATACAAGATCCATTCGTGGAGGTAAGTCAAGAATTAGTACCATAGATGTTGGACTACTTTGGATTAGCTCTACTAAGAGGTTAGGCGCATCGGTTGATGAGTTTAGATAGGCTGACAGACTTGTGATGTTCAAGGCTCCTCCTGTTGGTAACTGGCAGTGTAGCCAACTTCCCAGTATGAAGTCAATCTGCAACACATCCATCATTTAACTGAGTTATCAACGTTTGTACATGTAGCCAACCGACAAGCAAAATTGATCCCTGCACCTTTAACTATTCACAAATTCATTTTTTTCTTACACGTAAATAAGTGTGACCATACTATTCTGCAATCGTAAGAATTTTAATACTTCATTGTTTCAATTGTTAACCGAAGGAAGTGTGAAAAGTTAGGTTTCCGAAACAAGAAGATTATTTTTTTGGAAATGCGTCTTTGAACAATAACTATGGATGCTTCAGCAGCCACAGAATATGGACCTGATATAACCATGTTCTCTTATTGTTACCTCTATTTAGCATGGTAGTAGTCTAATTGTCTAAGCAACCTAATTTTTTCTGTTTTCCAACACGTAACATTGAGCGATTGAGGTTCTACACTCACAAAATTGGTATCAACGTCGCACACTTTGTTATTCAGACGGCAGAAAATCTTGTTGCATTATACGTTGGTGATTCAAGTGTGGTCAACTATAGGCGATTGTGATTTACTTGAGACCATTAGGATTCTATGTTAAGCTTGGATACGAGTTAGGAGGGGCGGAGTGCACACTCGTTTGAGCTAATATGATTCCGACATCAACAAGACACGGGGGTAGCGCCCCAAAACCTAAATGATTATCATGAATATATGTTGTGTAACTTACTTTGTTGAATTAGGAAATGCATATTAATTTTGATTTGAACGCAATCTCTATTTTGAACTAAACGCACCCTGAGTGTGACTTACAAAACATAAACACATTTGTTATAAAAATGCCAAGTTTAATCTACTTTAAAAAAAATGAATATAGATGATTACCGGAGATGAGTGAAGGCCAGTTCGGAGATGGAGAGCAGCATGAGCAGTACCACTTTGATTACCATAACTCTGGACATCAGGTGGAAGACTACAAGGATTCAGTAAACCATCTAGACGACCTTCGACACTGGATACTAAATCCACCATTAGTTTTTTATGTGGTGCTGACACGTAAGGAAAGTCCATTAGTAGTTTCTGCTTTGATGATGACGTGGCACAACAGGTGAACCTAGATGACGTGTGTGGCAAGTAATTAGACGGAGTGAACAATATGGAAGCCATGATCGTTGGCTTTATTTTTATTTTAGTGGCAGGTTATAATACAAGTGGATAAGAAACTCTAACGACTATGACACGTCTCGCTTGTACATTTGAATGGGTTTGGATCGTGGGTATATTAGCCCATATTGGAGCATGCTCGTGTTGGGTTGCAAGTACAACCCGTTTTGTAATCTGCTTATCAAGTTTTTAATACTTGGATTCAAACGAGTTATCTCCTCAAGCGTTGGAATACTTGGATTATTTGACTATTTATAATTGAGGCTTATCAAATATAAATCGAAAACCAAATAAGCTCATAACCGCGTAAAAGCTTAAACAAGCTCCCCCTAGATACAATTTTGGTTTTTTTTATTTAATGTGAGCATGTGATTTTGCGAATTGATTTATTGTGAATATTTTATGTCAGAAGGTTCTTTGTATGTCATGTAGGTTGATATGTGTGTACGTAAAATGGTACGGTAGTTGGGATGTACATGTCCTCACGTTGTACTATTAGAGTTGAAATATCATTTTACTTGAACAACTGATCGCTACAAACATCATTTTCATAGTACGGAGTAGCAGTTACTAGTTTGTTTGATAATTGGTATCCTAACTAATTTTAGTCACAATTATTTAACACTTTATATAAGAACGGATGTAAATGTACTACCAAACATTTTTATAAACTAACACCTGCCGCTCACAACTATCGTTAATTGTTACTGTTTGTTACTATTATCACTGCTAATTTTGCCAAAAGTATCCTATGTGAATAAATGGGGAATAAAAACATAAAAAAACAATAATTATGGACACTGATTAAGTTTTATTAATTTGAATACTAGTTGTAAAATTAACTAAATTCACATTTTTGTATCTTCAATATGGTGGTTGATCACAAAATGGCTAATTTTGATATGCGCGTATGGATAAAAGGCAGGAGTGCATAAGTTGTCTATTTATGCACTGTGAAACTGACGGATTTTCTCCGATATGAGAAATGCTTTCAAATACTTCCAAATAGTTAGTACCCCAAGAGTGAACTGTTCAATGGTCGAACAAGACGCTATTGTGTGTTTTTTTTTTTTTTTTTTGGCGCTGTCATTCTGCACCAGTGATAGTGCCATTCACTCACCGTTTATCTTCTCTCCGGGCAATTAACATATTATAGGACTCATATGCGCCTACAACAGTTATAGTTGGGGAAAGTGTTTTAATTTTCGTGATGTTATTATATGTGTGTTGAGGTGACAACTCGATTCTCTAAATTTGTTATATAGATTCCCACATATTTGCTCAATATTACCTAGCTTTAGATTTCAAGATAGCTTGAAAATGTTGATTCAACGTGGTTACTATCGAATAAACCATTTTAAGCAATAGTTAAGAATATAGGTGGTCTTTTTGGGGATTTTGAAAGGATAATAAAATTTTGAGTCATGATCTTAAGCATGCTTTTACGAACTGCGACTATTTATACTTGGAATACTTGGATTATTTGATAAGCCTCAAGCAATAAAAAAGTTTTTAATACTTGGATTCAAACGAGTTATCTCCTCAAGCGTTGGAATACTTGGATTAAAATCTTTCTGGAAGATGCCACGTGGTCGACTATTTATAATTGATAGCGTATTTGAACATTGGTTGAATGCTGATTTTTCTAAGTGATGCAAAATGTCAATATTGATCTTCTAGGCTATTTCTTTTGTATAAGGCCTAAGTATATATGAATGTCAACTTGTCAAGTATCTTGAACATGATATGAGCACTCCTTTATCACAATACATATTGTAAGCAAATTGTTGACAAATTAAGTTAACTATTTTTATACTTCATCCGTTTCAAAAAAATATCTATCTTACTATTTATGTTTTTCTTAAAAAAATGTCTAGCTTTTATATATGAATAGTAATTATAAATACTTTTACTATTTTGCATTTTAATCAAAATTTGCATTAATTGCTATTTTTTAATTCCTATACTAAAGAGAGGATGAAAATAATTTTTTATCAATTAAAACTTGCATTAATTAATAATTACACATATCACAATTTGAACATTTTTTGTTTGTGAACATTTTTTGGCGAGGGTAAGAGCACAACAACAACAACAAACCCAATCCCGCCGGAGCAGGGTATGGGGGAGGTGGGATGTAGACAGACCCTACCCCTACCCCAAGGAAAACCCGGGGGTAGAGAGACTGCTTCCAAAGAGACCTCCGGCAAGTGCATGTGTGCGCGTGGGAGAGCAAAGGCAAGAGAGCATCCGAAAAAGCAAAGCAGTCACCAAGCAGGCAAAAGAGCATGCAAAACAAGCAAACAATAAAAACGCAAACACAAAAACAGGGGCAAAAAAGCAAAGAGCAAAGCACCAAGAAAAGCATGCAGACAAGGGCACAAAAAGCACAAGCACAAAAAACAAACAAAGCAAATAGAGCAACGCACGGGGCCAAAGGCTAAGGCCAGGCAACCAAAACACAGCAAAGCAAGGCAGCGCACGGGGCCTAACGCTAAGGAAAACAACCTAACACACCTAGCCTAGGCTACCCGCAAAACCTAATTCTATCCCTCCACACCTTCCTATCTGAGGTCATGTCCTCCGACAAGAGCAGCTCCTTCATGTCGAGCTTAAGTCTATCCTCCCATCTGAGTTTGGGTCTACCCCTCCTTCTCACTCCGTCCACCACTAACGCTTCGACTCTTCTTACGGGTGCTGATTGAGGCCTCCTCTTTACATGACCGAACCACCTGAGCCTTCCTTCTCTCATCTTCGAAATAATAGACTCGACTTCAAGCTTAGCTCTGAAAACTCCGTTCGGGATCATGTCCAGCAAGGTCTTACCGCAAGACCACCTTAACATTCTCAGTTCCGCCACCTCGACCCTGTTAGCATGGACTTTAGAGATAGGCCAGCACTCAGACCCGTACAACATAGCCGGTCTAATCGCCACCTTATAAAATTTACCCTTTAGCTTTAATGGGACGTTCCTGTCACAAAGGACTCCCGACGCCGCCCTCCATCTCGCCCACCCCGCTCTAATCCGGTGGGTTACGTCCTCATCTATCCTCCCTGATTTGTGAATCATCGATCCCAGATATCTAAATGACTCCTTGGGTGGAAGGATCTGGTCACCGATACGAATATCCATATCTTCGTGGTGGCCTGTCTCAATCCTCCCAAAATCACATCTCATGTATTCAGTCTTCTCTCTGCTCACTCGAAGACCATTGTCCTCTAGGGCCTCCCTCCAGAGCTCAAGTCTGTTGTTTAACCTTTCCGCTGATTCTGCCACCAACACAATGTCGTCAGCGAAGATCATGCTCCACGGTATGCCTTCTTGAATCCCTCGAGATAGCTCATCAAGAATCAGTGCGAAGAGGTAAGGGCTAATAGCCGATCCTTGGTGGAGTCCCACTTCCACGGAGAAAAACTCCGAGATCCCCACTGTGGACCGTACACGGGTCTTAGCCCCCTCATACATATCTTTAATGACTCTGATGTACCTCCTTGGTGTTCCTTTATCAATAAGAGTTCTCCAAATTAACTCTCGAGGAACACTGTCATATGCCTTTTCGAGGTCAAGGAACGCCATATGCAGGTCCTTTTGTCTTTCTCTATACTTCTCCATGAGACTTCTAAGAAGGTGGATAGCCTCAATCGATGACCTCCCTGGCATAAAACCAAATTGGTTCTCAGACACCCTCGACTCCCTTCTCAATCTTCTCTCAATGATTCTCTCCCAAAGCTTCATGGTGTGGCTAAGAAGCTTAATGCCCCTATAGTTGCTACACACTTGCACATCCCCCTTGTTCTTGTAGATGGGGATGACTTCACTGAGTCTCCATTCTTCTGGCATCTTATTACCGGAGAAGATCTTGTTGAAAAGGCAAGTCAACCATCCTACCCCCTCATCACCCAGGCACCTCCAGGCTTCAATGGGGATTTGGTCCGGCCCTACTGCTTTGTTTCTCCCCATCTTCTGAATTGCCACCTTCACTTCTGGATGGCTAATCCTCGAATAGTAGCACTCAGACCGATGGCTAGGGTTCTCTTCTTCTCCTCTGTCTCCCGTAAAACCTCCATTGAAAAGAGAGGAAAAATACTCTCCCCATCTTTTCCTAATATCCTCTTCGTTCACAATGGTTCGTCCGCCTTCATCCTTGATATATTTTATGTCACCTAAGTCCCTCCTTCTTCTCTCACGGGCTTTAGCAATCCTGAATATATCGTTTGCTCCCTCCTTGGAGTCCAATTTCTTATACAAATCTTCATATGCTTTGTCCTTCGCCTTAGCTACTGCCTTTTTCGCTTCTCTTTTAGCTTCTCTATACCTCTCTTCCGCGGCGGTAATATCAGGTTGTTGAGCCTCTCGGCATGAGAGGAGCTCTTTGAACCTAGCTTGTTTCGCTGCAACTTTGGATTGCACCTCCTCACTTAACCACCAAGATTCCCTGTTGCTGGGCAGCTTGGATCTCGCTACCCCGCTAGCCACTCCAAGGGAATCCTTTGCAGCGTCTTTAATTATGCCGGCAAGCGTGTTCCACATCTGGTCCGCGTCTCTAGCACTCAATTCCTCTGACCTAATAGAAAGTCCCTCTAGGACTTTCCCTCTAAACGACTCTGCCGCCTCCCCGCTCAATTTCTTCCATAGGATCCTCGGCAACCCGTACGCAACTCTCCTATGTCTTTGCCTCTCCAAAAGTGCATCCAGTGCTAACAACCTGTGTTGGGATGTGCATGCCTCGCCCGAGAAAACCCTGCAGTCTCTACATGCACTAAGATCCCTTCTACGCACAAGCAGAAAGTCAATCTGGGAGTTGAGGCCCCCACTCTGGAAGGTGATCAAGTGGGCATCTCTCTTCTTGAAGAAGGAGTTCGCTACTGCCAAGTCGTGTGCCGTAGCAAACTCTAAAATCGAGCGGCCTTCGTCATTCCTAACTCCATAGCCAAATCCTCCGTGGTACCCCTCGTAGCCATCCGATCCCGCTCCTATATGGCCATTCAAGTCGCCCCCTATAATCAATCTTTGATCCGACGGGCACTCTCTAACGAGCTCGTCGAGCGAGTCCCAGAAGCTCTTCTTCTCTGCTTCACTCCGGCCCACCTGAGGGGCGTAAGCGCTGATCACATTTACGGTCTCTCCCTCGATAACCAAAGTAATAAGAGTACTAATTAAAACATGATGACATTCATAATCTGTTTTCTATATAACCAATTCAATAATTTGCCCATTAATCTAGAAGAATTAAAATGAATAAATTTAGGGTCTTGTTATTCTAACACCTCTTACCACTTACCACTGCACCTACTAACACCCCCTACCCACTTTTGTACTTTTGTACTTATTTTTTTTTTTTTTTTCCTTTTCTTTTTTTTTCCTACTGATAGTAACTTTTTTTGTCAGTTTTTTTTTTTTTTTGTCATTTTTTTGTCAAAGTTTTTTCTTTTTTACAAAAGGAAAGTTTTTTTTTTTTACAAAAAATTTAGTTAAGTAGTCCACAGTCCATATGACAAGTTTTTTTTTACAAAAGTTTTTTTTTACAAAGTGTTACTAACTTTTTAAACATTTTTGTCAAAGTTTTTTTTTTTTTTTCTCTCTTTCAAAAACATGACAAGTTTTGTCAAAGTTTTTTTTTTATTTATGTTTTTATTTTTTTTCTCTTACAAATCTTTTGTCAAAGGTTTTTTTTTTTTTTTTTAAGATAGTCCATAGTCAAGTAGTACACAGTATCATCCCATCCAATCCTCTACCCTTCACGGGTTTGTTTCACAACTCTGAAGTTTAGTACATTTTGATTCTTTGTTTTGATTATAAAGATAGCCAGCATTATGCAGTTTCACAACAAGCAGTTTCACAACAAAATAGTTTCACAACAAAGCAGTTTCACAACAAAAGCAGTTTCACAATAAGCACTTTAAAAATAAGCAGTTTCACAACAAAAGCAGTTTGACAATAAGCAATTTCAAAATAAGCAGTTTCACAATAACAATCACTTTCACAACAAGCACAATAAGCAGTTTCTCTTAAAAAGCAGTTTCACTTAAAAGCAGTTAGTCCAACATCAGTTTCACAACAAGCAGTTTCAGAACAAGCAATTTCAGAATAAGCAGTTTCAGAACAAGCATTTTCACAATAAGCATTTTCACAAGAAAAGCAGTTTCACAAGAAAAGCAGTTTCACAAGAACAAACAGTTTCAGAACAAGCATTTTCATAATAAGCAGTTTCACAAGAACAAGCAGTTTCAGAACAAGCAGTTTCTCTACGATGAATTCATCACCGTTTTACACAAACGAGGTATCATTTAACTCTATTACTTTAAATTTTAGTAATTTAAATAAGCAGTTAAACATAAGATGGCTCAGATTTTTTTTTTACACATGTGGCTGCAAATTTGAAGGTTGCAAAAGTTTTGCCGTCCATTCGGTTTTGCCACGCCAATCGACAAGTTTTTTTTTTTTTTAAATCATCATTGCCATCAAAACTGCTTTTAGATCATAAACTGCTTAAAGTTTTAATGAATTAAAAAACTGCTTAAAGTCTGATAAACACCAGGTTCACATAAGCAGTTAAAAATAAGCAGTTAAACATAAAAGCAGTTTCACAACTAGCACTTTCACAATAAGCACTTTCACAATAAGCACCATCAGAACTAACATACATCATCAGAACCAACATAAACCATCAGAACCAACATAAACCATCAGAAGGCTAGTGTTAACCGAGCACCCCCTAGTATTACAAAGGAGGCACCCATAAAGAATGAACATAAACCATCAGAACCAATATATAGGGGGTGTTAGGATAACACAATTATGTGAACTGCTTATTGTGAAACTGCTTACTAAACCTTTTTTTAGATCTTACCACCATCAGAACCAAGCATCACGCGGGGTTAGATCTAAAAATGGGTCTAGTTTAGATCTTTTAGATCTATTTTAGATCTAAAAAGATCTAAAAAAAAGCACAACATAAGCACCTAAAAAAAAGCACAACATCATAATCGTTAAATACCTTTTAGCCACAAAAGATCTAAAAAAGATCTAACAACAGATAAGCACTTTGACCAAAAGCCACAAAAGATCTAAAAAAAGCACAACATAAGCCACAAAAGATCTAAAAAAAGCACAACATAAGCCACCTAAAACAGATAAGCACTTTGACCATAAGCACAACATCAGAATGGTTAAATACCTTTTAGCCACAAAAGATCTAAAAAAAGATCTAACAACAGATAAGCACTTTGACCATAAGCCACAAAAGATCTAAAAAAAGCACAACATAAGCCACAAAAGATCTAAAAAAAGCACAACAAAAGATCTAACAACAAAGCCACGAATCGTTAAATACCTTTTAGCCACAAAAGATCTAAAAAAAGATCTAACAACAGATAAGCACTTTGACCATAAACCACAAAAGATCTAAAAATAGCACAACATAAGCCACAAAAGATCTAAAAAAAGCACAACAAAAGATCTAACAACAAAGCCACGAATCGTTAAATACCTTTTAGATCTAAAAAGATCTAAAAACAAAGCCACAATAAAAGGTACAAAACCGCGTTAAATACCACTCCCACCACCATCAAAACCACTCCCACTACCATCATAACCACTCCCACCACATCAGAACCAGTCTCACCATCAAAACCACAAGCAGTTTTTAGATCAAAACTGCTAAGAACACGGTTTTGAACAGAGACAATTGATGGGAAAACTGGAAAGGTGAGTGAGTGAGAGAAAAGTAGTCAGAGAAAGGACAACATGCAACATGCAGAGTTGAGGCTCAACACGCGTTGTTGAAATTATACTTGGGCAGCACACAGTCCAACTTAGACACGTTGTTGGGTTCGATCGATAAGATTCTCGTTTCGCAAGAAACTACGATAAAGGAATCTTTTAACAGAAGCAAAAACGAGAGAATGAACAAATGTAATGTACCAATATTTCAAGAATTGTGGTATAAAGTTTCCAAATATGCTTTGGAACTCATTTTCGGTGAACTCCAACTGTCGATCGACGCCCAAGATTGTACTCATCAATTGCGGTCAGTTTATGGCCTACCATGCTTTCACGAACTGCTTCACTATCGGATTCATAGTAAGTATATTAAATTTATGACTATTAAGTTATTTTCCCCATTAATATCAGTAATTTATATAAGTCACTTTCAATGAATGCAGATATGGCCATTCCACTGGATACGGTTGATATTTTTTGGAGAACCCTATCTGTTCCGTGGCCTAGTATCAATACTGAAGTTGGTCATTCTTGTGATCCTGACGATGATCCTGATTGTGAAGATGACCTACAACAATTCAGGAGTGTTTTTGGCAAAATGTCGTCGTTTGTGAAGAAAAGTATGTTAAAGAAGGTCAGAGGGATATACAATCCGGAATCTGTTGATACACGTCAACCTGCTGTTCACATAACTACTCGTGGACGACCGAGCGCAAAGGACAAAAAGTCCCAGGCACCAAAAGTCCCAGACTTGAATAAAGTACCAACCGTAGATCCAAGTCGAAGAAGCACAAATTCAAGATCTACAAAAGTCCCGGACTTGAACCAACAACCTGCGAGACATAGTTCTTACATGGGTCCTAGAGTTGAAAGAAGTCTCAGACACAGGTTATACGTTAGAGATACGGAGAGCGAGTATTTCATTAAGCAACTTCCACAGCTTTTCCGTCGATACATCACAAGTATCTATAATGTGGAAGGTGATGGAAATTGTGGGTTTCTGTGCGCTGCCCACGGTATTGGTCAACACCAACAAAACTGGCTCAATGTCCGAAGGTTTTTATTGCAAGAGTTGGACATTAATCGTGAGTTTTACGTACGTATGTGGTTGCAAATGGACTATGAAAATATTCGGAGCAGAATAAACTGGTTATATGATAGTCCTTGTCCGGGAGACAACTGGATGCTTATGCCAAACACGGGGTTGGTTATTGCCACAGTGATTAACCGGCCTGTTGTATTTATATCCGGGGGATGCAACACTACGTCTTTTCCGTTTTTTTCGGGTCCAGATTTATCACAAGGAACTGGCCCCCTTGTGATTGGCCGTGTGAGGGGTGGGGATTTTGGTCACTACATTCATCTTACGCTAGATGAAAACTCACCATTTCCGACTATTCACCCACAATGGAGGTACCACAGACATGCCGTTGCATTCGGATGGGAAACTTTGTATCACGATCAACTACACATGTATAATGAGATTAGACAAACACAAAGATAGTACATGATTACTGATTTATGTTGTAAATAATTATAGAGACAAAACATTGTAAATGATTATTGATTTATGTTGTAAATAATTATACCGACAAAATATTGTGAATGATTACTGATTTATGTTGTAAATAATTATACCGACAAAACATTGTGAATGATTACTGATTTATGTTGTAAATAACTGTCTGTATTATTTAAATTAACACTACATTACTGATTTATGTTGTAAATAACTGTTTGTATTATTTAAATTAATTTTTTGGCCAGGTGGAACAAAATGATCCTTTCTTTTGTCGCTGTCAGAGAGGATTTATTATAGAGAGGATATCCCGTAAAAAAACTAGTTATGGTCGACCGTATTACACATGTACTCTCTCAGTGGTAAGTAATCATACGTGTGCTTAGTTATGTAAATTATTTGTTTGTTAATAATACATTTCTTATTATTTTCTTAACATGTAACAGCCAGGAACAGATGACTATGGGTGTCGGTACTTTATGTGTAAGGATGCGTTTCAAAAGCTGCACTTTAGTCAAGCCTCTTCTTTAACGCAATGCTCAAACTGCGTTGCTAAAGATAATAAAATTGACAGGCAAGCTTATAAGATTGACCAGCTTGAAACAAGAAACAAGATGTTAGTGGATCAAAACAAGATGTTGATGGTAAGAAATAAGACGCTCGAGGCATCACTTGAATTGGCAAGAAATCCTGATGATCACGCATGTCAGTCGGGTGCAATGCTCCATGAGCTTTTAGATGACATTAATAATCTTCACATGTAGTAGGTGTTGTTATTAAATAATGTGTTATCGTTCTTGTTTAATTGAATAATAACAGTTGTTTTGTTTAATGTGTTAACGTTAACGTGTTATTGTTTAATGTGTTAATTAAATAGAAATACGTCAGACGAATACATTGTAGTTGTTTAATGTGTTAACGTTAACGTGTAAAAAAAAGTTACACACAAAATAAACATTACAAAAAAAACACACACAAAATAAACATTAAAAAAAAAGTACAAAACAGCTACAAAAAAAAGGTACAAAACAGCTACAAGACAAAAGTACAAAAAAAAAGTTACAAAAAGGACGGCAGGGCCCACTAGGGGGTGCCTCATTTGTATTTATAGAGGGTGCTCGGTTAACACCTACCTAAATTTAAACATAATAAGGGTTCTACTATAGTAACACCCCCTAGTGGGTGGGGCCCCTCTACTTTAGTCAAAAGGTATAAGCGATAAAGCAGACAGTACAAGCCCCGACAGTACAGAGTGTGTCAGCCTATCATCACCCAAAATAAAAAAAAGACATTGTACTTTTGTTGAGATAATTCTCAAACTAGGCCAAAAGTTTTGGCCTATTTCAAGAGGGAGCCAAAAACATGATCTCTTTCCCATTTAGTCCATGCTCGACCGCTCGACTGCTCGACTCCATTAACTTTTTGACACTTGTCTTTGCAGGTACAATTGGTAGGTGAGGATATTTTTTTAGTTTTCGGTTAAATGACAAATATGCCCTCAAACACATATATAAATAGCCACATCTCACTTTTTTTCTCTCTTTTCCCCCACCGCCGGCCACCCACACCTTCTGGCCACCGGAAAATTTTCAGGCGAGCTACTTTTCTAGCCAAATCGATAGATCAGTGCACCCTCTTCGTTTCTGGAGCGTTTTAGCTCGTGACTCCCACCGCAACACCACCCACGCGCCACCCACCGCCACCGTCCCCTTCCTCTTTTCAACATCAGACTGGTATCATCCCAAACTGATTAAACACTCATCACATCTAGTCATCACCAATCGAAGAACACCATCAAAGAGAATGCAGCGAAGAACACCATCCTCAGGTTAGTTAACTAGACGGTTCACATAAAAAGAGCCATTTCCTGTTTAATTTGTTTGTTCATCTTCAGTTAATGTTTTCTAGTTTTTGAAGTTTATATATTCGTCTAATTAGAATAGGTAGATTATATTGTTTTCTGTGTAGATGTTTAGGGAAGATAAACTTGGTTAGTCATTTTTCTGTTTCTTTTTCTATGTTCTTGACTAGATGTTGAACATATTTAATACAAAAACAATGCCATGGTAAAATTAACAGTTATATTCCAAACTAGATGGGATCCTTGTTACATTTCAGGATTGGCATTGTTTAACACAATCTATTAGTCAAAAAGTACCACAAAGCCAGTCACTAGGAAACCCAAGTTGCACCATCTTTCTCAACTTTTCTAAACTGCTACTATTTGACTTTACGTACATATCCCTCTACCAAGTCCATGTGTAGAGCATTTTGTTTGACTTTATTGAGATTGTAATGTAATGCTTAAGCGAGAGTTAGTTGTGATTGGGTTTACGAACTGAGAAGAATGGATCTTGCATTTCGAAGTAATTTGCCTTACTACTTGTGAGTTCTTAGATGAGATAAGAGGCTATTTACCTTGGTAGGTATCGACATGGTGAGGAATGGACATTGTGATTTTGTTTTAGTTAGTGTATGTGAGGTTTTGATGTCGTGTAAAGTCATATACTAGAATTGAAAGTTAAACTGATATCTGTGATTGAAAGCCAACTATTTCTTTTTTGGATGGAGAAAAGTAATATGTAAGTGGTAATCCGTAATATTAAATTTTTTAGTTTGAGTTCCATTTACATGTATTCCACCCCGTCATATGGTGCTTCAAGCCCGTGTTGCTTTCATGTCAATGAATTCCATATTTTGGAATTTCTACTTGTCTTCGACTATGAGCAAGTGAATCTCTCTTTTATTCGCTCTTCACAACCAAATGGTTTCATTCTCTGTCAAAAGGTATTCTCCAAACAATTTTCATATTAGTACACTAGTTAAAGTTACTCTGTATTCGAATCTTGAACTCTTTTATAATGTGAATGGTTGGGTTGGGTGAGGTATCTTGGTGCAGACCGAGAAGGATTATAATGCACTTACATTTTGTGAAAATGCTTTAGATTGAAGCTCTTGATGCCTTCCGCAATGCCCCACTACTAAAGTTATGGAATTTTGACGAACTGTATCTGGAAGGCATAAAGAGCTTTATAAAAGTCGTCAAAACCTGGCCCGAACTAAAAAAAAAAAAAAAAAAAAGGACCAATCTTTACAAGCTATTTGAGCACATTATCCACATAGCTCTAGATGTTTTTTTGCAATTTCTTTTGATAGTCTGTTACTTTTACTATCTCTTTGTAAATATTGTTTTAATCGAATGTTGCCTGGTCTATAATCTCGAGGTTTTTGTATGTTACATGGTAGGTACATTGGAATAATAGAAACATATAGATATATCTTTGCTTGTCTCTTTGGTGGTCTAACTAAGTCCACACATTCAAGAATCTGAATACAAAATGTTATTACAAAACCTGGAATGTTAAAATCATCATTTGCATTTTAAATTACACTATAAGATCTTTTAGTAAGCGCCCAGCTTATAAGGGTTCAGAGTCCAAATATATCACTGTCTTGTAAGCTAAAACTTCATAAATTAGGTTTCATGAGTGCCAAAGTCAGACTTGTTCTAGTTATCATTGAAGCTAGTGATGCTCATCATGAAGGTATGTATTAAGTTGCCACATATTATGATCATCTTCTTAGCATAACGACAATAATGTTAGCAGTTCTGTTGTTACTTCAGCAATACAAGAGTCAGTCTTTTAGTAATCTAGCTGATGGGTAATGGTGTTTGAGGTTCCATTAGAAACTGCAACCACTATTTAGTCTCACCTTGGAAATTGACACTAAAAATAAGTGGATAAAGCATGCCGATAATATGTCCATTCTGCATTTATGGTCACTATAATGTACTTATTTCTCCTCTATTTATTTGAATACTCCCAAAGGCGTGAAGACTGATGTCTGCTATCTCATATCACGTGTCTGGAAAACACCAACTGAACGCCTTTTTGTGGGATTGGAGGCTTTCGGCCGTCAGACCTTCTCTGGTACTGTCATTGCTGTTAAGGTTGTTTGGTATTGCTTGTGTTTAATTGATTGGTGGATATGTGAAGTTTGATGCTTTTTGAGGGTAGAGGCTGTTCAAGAAGTTTAGGAGTGGTAATGCTCTTTTGGGGGAAGATTTGAAGATTTGAATTTCAATGATTGATGCGTAAGCAGAAGGAGATGCTTCACGAGTTTCTTGTTTTTAAGGAGGTATGTTTTTCTCTACTATTATTTTCTAATACTACATTATTAATTGTAATTAATCAGATTAATATTGTGCCTCGTTAGGGACTTGAGCCACTGCATGAGCTAATACCGACTCTTGCAGAGAGTTCCTCACCATGGTGGATGGCTAGTCGGCGCTTTTTTTATGGATGTCATTGATGATATTCAGCCTCCGTTAAAGAAGGCACGATTCAAATCGCCACCTAGTCCTCATGACCACACTTTAGAGGAGCGGATCATGGATAAAATGTCTGGGATGATAGATCAACGTTTCTCAAAGCTAGATAATCGTGTCTCTATGCTAGAGGATCTTGTCCAGGTAACTGTGTCCAACTCTTTACTTTATTTGTTTGTTGAATTGTTTTTTAACAACATTTTTTTTAAATCTCTATTGGTATGCAGGACCTATCGAAGGATAGACAGGTACCTGATGTCCATACCGAAATGCCGAAGATGTCTTTTTTTGTAGATGAGGTGAAGGCATGCTTCCTTTTTCGTTGTTTTTCTATATCATAAATGGGATTTAATTCAGCGGAGGATTTAAAAGAGGCACCATAAGGAGTTCCCTTTTCTGGATTGCAGAGGGATAGGACAGGGACACGAAATACAGATGTTGAGCAGGCATCAACTTCAGTGACCATAAAATCACATAAGCAACCTTTTCTCATTGGTATGTTTTGTAGAGATATTCTAATTTATAATTGCATAATTTATCACATGAGCCAAGGTTCCCGGATTATTAGGAAACTATAAAATTTGATTCCTGTTTCCAATGAAACATACTTTCACATTTGTTTCCATTAACTACTGTCTTCTACTTATCAGACATACTCGCATATTCGCGCAATTGTATGTATGAAATGGAAAAGGGTTGTAATATGTTACATTTTGGGTATTTTTTAGGGGGTTTTATCTTACCATCTTTATCAACTAGCAGGGGTTGCTGGAGGTGCGGCATCTGGGAAGACCCATTTGCAATATGATCATCGAGCAACTTCATGATCTCCGTGTAGTACTTGTGAAACAGGTACCTCTTTTTTCTTGCATCATTTTAGAGGTGGTTGAGTTGAGATTAATCTATTTACTTATAACCGGGTTGGTTTGGGCTGTGTTCTATCTCAAGCGCGTAATAAGGGTCAAATGAATTTTTTGGCTTAATGGGAATGGGTCAAACGGATAGAAACTCTCCCAAAGTCCCCCCTTTTTTTTTCAACACATACAACCTTCTGCGTTGTTCTGTTTAAATATCTAAATTATTGTTGTAATAAGATTATTCTTGTAGTAAGAAACAATTTAACATGTTAACTACGTACTATTTTTCAGAAATGAACAAAAAATGGTTTGCAGGCCAACCATTCAATCCTTAACCTGTTTGACCCGTTACCCAACTCGCTGAACCGCCAATCATGCCATCTAAGGAATCCTTTATTTTTGTATTAAATTCTTTGGTTGATCTATCCAAATCGTTATACATTTAAGGATGTGTTGTCAGGACTCATTCTATCAAACTTTGACTTCGAAGGAGCTTTCAGAAGTTCACGAGTACAATTTTGATCATCCAGGTGGGTTACGTGCTCATCTTAATCCTTCTATATCATTAAGGAGCTTTCAGAAGTTCACGAGTACAAGTCCGTTCACTACTCCATTGTAATATGCAAATCGAATTGTCATTTGACTGATGTAACTTGAGGGTCCCTTTAACGATTCTTTTTTTTTTTTCTTATTTTTGTCGCTTGATTAGTCTCTGATTCTTTTAATTAACGATGTATCAGTGAGTTGTAACTTGCCACTCGGGTATTTTCCGCACTCCAGAAAAATTGTAACTATATGTGTATACTTGCTTCCTGGGAATGAAAAAAAGACTATTTGGTCAACAATATGTTAATGTATGTAGATTTCTAATTACCAGGAGATTTGTTGGATCTTTTTTTGTTAATGATATTTATTGAGGGGTGTTTGGATTTGTGTTTTGGAATGCAGTGTATGACGCTTGTTTCTACCTATTTTGAGTAAATGAGAAGTTGTAAATAAGCTCTCAAGTCTCAAACACAAATAAGCAGTTTGGAGTGTTTGGTGTATTTAAGAGCGCTTTCGTTTAATTTTGATCATAATTGTGTTTGTTTAGATATTTAATTTGTGTTTCATTAAGTAGATTGTTAAGTAATTGGCGTAATTAATTAGCGGTTCGGCATTGTTGAGTTAGAAGAAGATGGATTTACCTTTGAGCTACACACGAAATTTAGTACTAGAAAGACTCATTTTTTAGGATGAATAATAGTATATTATTCCATATAGGTTAACATTTAAAATTATCAATCATTAAATATATCCATAGTCGATAAGTCGAGCAGATGTTAACTTTAAATATACTTCAATGGTATATTATTCCATATAGGTTATATAACTCACATTTAAAATGACCATCATTAAATATATCCATAGTCGAGCAGTCGATCAGTCGAGAAGTCGATCAGTCGAGGAGTCGATCAGTCGAGCATTAAAGTCGAGCAGTCGAGGAGTCGAGCAGTTGAGGAGTTGAGCAGTTGACAATCAGACACCATCACAGTCAACTCAACACAATTGACAAGTGTCCTATCAGTCGACGTATGGGAGAAATGACAATAGTAATGCTGATGTAGTTGGGAGATCATAATAATGGATGGTAGAGTACTTTAAATATTAATTAATATAGGGTTGGTGGTTTTAATAAATGCTATAATAACTCAAAAGATTTTGTAAAAATCTTTTACATTTCCAAAGCAAAAAAGTACGCCCCCGGTCGAGCAGTTGCAAGTCGAGCACCGACAGTTGAGCACCGTCGAGCATCGTCACATATTTAGTTTGTGGCGACTAAAAAATATAAAAATGTTTTTTGTGGGAATTCCATATGTTATTAAGTTGTGTTTATAGTTATCATCTACACCAAAGCTTTTAATGTAACATCTTCCCTTAACATTTATCAAAAGAATATGTAGAGTCGCATAATTTCATTATGAAGCTGTGAGATATGCATAGATTTATGGAGTCGAGCAGTTGAGGAGTCGAGCAGATGTTAACTTTAAATATACTTCAGTAGTATATTATTCCATATAGGTTATATAACTCACCTTCAAAATTATCATCATTAAATATATCAATAGTCGAACAGTCAATAAGTCGAGGAGTTTATCAGTCGAGCATTAAAGTCGAGCAGTCGAGGAGTCGAGCAGTTGAGGAGTCGAGAAGATGTTAACTTTAAATATACTTCAGCAGTATATTATTCCATATTAACTCACATTTAAAATTATCATCATTAAATATATTCATAGTCGAGCAGTCGATCAGTCGAGCATTAAAGTCGAGCAGTCGAGGAGTCGAGCAGGTGAGGAGTCGAGCAGTTGAGCATTCGAGACCACCAGTCGAGCAATTGACAAGTGTCATATGCTCGACTGGTAGTTGGGGAGATACATATAATAAATGTGATGGTAGATGTTAACTTTAAATATTAATTAATATAGGGTTGGTGGTTTTAATAAATGCTATAATAACTCAAAAGATTTTGTAAAAATCTTTTACATTTCCAAAGCAAAAAATGCCCCCGGTCGAGCAGTTGCAAGTCGAGCACCGACAGTTGAGCACCGTCGAGCATCGTCACATATTTAGTTTGTGGCGACTAAAAAATATAAAAATGTTTTTGTGGGAATTCCATATGTTATTAAGTTGTGTTTATAGTTATCATCTACACCAAAGCTTTTAATGTAACATCTTCCCTTAACATTTATCAAAAGAATATGTAGAGTCGCATAATTTCATTTATGAAGCTGTGAGATATGCATAGATTTATGGAGTCGAGCAGTTGAGGAGTCGAGCAGTTGAGGAGTCGAGCAGATGTTAACTTTAAATATACTTCAGTAGTATATTATTCCATATAGGTTATATAACTCACCTTCAAAATTATCATCATTAAATATATCAATAGTCGAACAGTCAATAAGTCGAGGAGTTTATTAGTCGAGCATTAAAGTCGAGCAGTCGAGGAGTCGAGCAGTTGAGGAGTCGAGCAGATGTTAACTTTAAATATACTTCAGCAGTATATTATTCCATATTAACTCACATTTAAAATTATCATCATTAAATATATTCATAGTCGAGCAGTCGATCAGTCGAGGAGTCGATCAGTCGAGGAGTCGATCAGTCGAGCATTAAAGTCGAGCAGTCGAGGAGTCGAGCAGTTGAGCATTCGAGACCACCAGTCGAGCAATTGACAAGTGTCATATGCTCGACTGTTAGTTGGGGAGATGCATATAATAAATGTGATGGTAGATGTTAACTTTAAATATTCATTAATATAAGGTTGGTGGTTTTAATAAATACTATAATAACTCAAAAGATTTTGTAAAAATCTTTTACATTTCCAAAGCAAAAAAGTACGCCCCCGGTCGAGCAGTTGCAAGTCGAGCATCGTCAGTTGAGCACCGTCGAGCATTGTCACATATTTAGTTTGTGGCGACTAAAAAATATAAAAATGTTTTTGTGAGAATTCAATATGTTATTAAGTTGTATTTATAGTTATCATATGCACCAAAGTTTTTAATGTAACATCTTCCCTTAACATTTATCAATAGAATATGTAGAGTCGCATAATTTCATTTATGAAGCTGTGAGATATGCATAGTTTTATGGAGAATAACAAATAATGATAAGCAGTATTGTTGGAACCTAAAAAACTTTGATTCCGTCCCAAATGTATCCACACATGCTCGACTTTAGGAATTTTAGTTTTGTAAAGATTGTTAAATTTCTATACTTTTATACATTCAAATAGTCAATGTCAAATATTATAATCATTGAATAGATAAGGAAAGAACCTAGAACCAAACTTTTAACTGATCGGACATAAAACACATAACATAAAAAATTGTACCAAAGAAACTTGCAAACCTGTACATTGCAAACTTACCAAGAAGGCAATGATATAAAGCTACATCCAACTAACCAAGAATCTACACCAGTCAAATTAGTTTCAAGAAACATAATCATACTTCTTGAAATATATCAATGCACTACCTTTTTACAGTAGCATACATGTTTTACATATATGCTAATTCTAACCTCTGCTACTTAAGTTAATTGACATTAGCACAACCTTTTGTGCAGAAAATACTCCTTGATACAATAACACAACATATTTTGCAAATCGATAAATAGGGTGATGATGAACGGACCATCTCTCACTCTACCTTTCAAGCTTGTGGCATTCGTTCTGCTTCACTGGGCAAAATGGTAAATTCCCATCAAATCCAATGTACCCTTCTTCTGTCTGAGAGTGTTCCCATTGGCAAATGAACAAGTTTATTGGTTGGTACTGGCTGTGACGTTCAGGTATAACAGTTTGAGTGGACAATAAGCTCATGGATGTCTTGACCCGTCAATCCGTCATCATGCAATTGTGTGGTTCCAAAACCCTGTTCCTCCTAACAAAAGGATAAAAATATTATGTCTTCTAGTATATAACAACGTAACTGAACAATTAATGTTGATGTGGCGGTTTTGACCCGTTTACTTAAGAATGGTCCAGAGTCGCGCAAAATGTATTTTTATTTGATGAAATATTCACCTAACATCATTCTATAATAAAATCTTAGGTTTATATACAAAAAGAGTAAACTATGTAACCTCATTTGGCACACATAACTAAATCATCAATTTTGGACAAAAAGGCATTTTGGATCAACCCAACCCGGCCCGTTTTAACTCTCAGTTTTGACCCACACCCATTTAGACAGATGCTTAAGCAAAACAAATTGAGCATTCCTAGTAATGTTTCTAAAAATATTTCTATGGTCCTATGGGCAATCATATGGTCCTATCAACATGTCATACATATAATTTTGAAACTTAAAAATAAAAAATCCAATTTATCCCCGCTTAATCACAGTCCAGGAAGATTACTAGGCTACTAGCTACAAGGTGATCTTGCAACATTGCCTAATTTAATACTTGAAAGTGGCACGTCTGATGACAATGCATACAGAAACAAACTACTGATAAGAAGAGATCAAAAAATTGGTATTGGAAACAAGATCATTAGACAAGCAAACAGACACTATTTATGGGGATGTGAGAGCGATCATTTATGGGGATGTAATGAAATAATCACGACGAACTTACCAGTAGGCCTTAACTGTAGTGATGAAGAATTGTGAACCATTAGAATCTGGTCCTGAATTCACCATGGCCACCATACCTGCAATAACCATAGCTTTAGAAGAGGAGTAACATACCATATATGTAATAAAGAACAGGTAGACTCGCATGTATCCCTTATGATTGTGTCTTTTCCTTTTTTAAGTAAGTGAGACCGATCGACTCTGAATGCCTAATGTATTACACGCCATAAAGGTTATTTGAAATACACATTCTATAATTCTTATATATCAGTGAAATTTCAATCAGCTCATCCTTACTCCTCTCGACTTCATGTTCCAAGAAAAAACAAAATATTGGACAAAAATTATGTAAAAACTCATCTCACGTGCGTTCAAAATTAAGAAGCTTGAGCATTTTAAAGGCCTTTGAAGACTACTCATAACTTTCATCATGATTTTACGCTGATTGGAGGGTTATCGTGTCAACATATGTTACCTAGGTACTAGAGAATGGTATAAGAGCAGTAGCTTTTCACGGTGCAGTGAGACGACATCAGGAATAAGTGTGGGAGTTCATACACTCCATTATAATTTTAAGTTAGATTTGGTTGTTATTGAGTTAACCTGATGCGGCTTTGGGCTTGGACATCTTACGCTGAAAATTTGGTGAAATTAAATGATGTACATGTATCCTTGTACAACTCAACATGTTGCAGACATATATGTAATAAAGAAGAGGAGTAACATACCATTTGTTTTGAATCCTACTAACTTCAAGTATTATGTAATAAAGAAGAGGACAAGAGTAGAACGGTAAAGACCTGCATGTGAATGTCTGATCTTAAAGTTTTCGTCGCGAAAAACTCCAATTGTACAGGACATGGGGTATCATATCAATGCTAGTTCTTGGATCCACCATGGGAAGAAAACATTCCTCCAGGATTGTAAGGGCAACAGCTAGTTTCAAATTGCACTCAGCTTTCAGAGCAAGCTGAGCAGAATGAACTTTCTGGTCCCCGTGAATGAACTTCAGAAGTGTCCATGATAAACCATCTGAGATGGGATTACGCATCCCTATTTGGGAATGAAGACCTACGTGAACCTACAAAAAGATACAAGACCAAAATTTATATAACGTTGCATTTGTATTCATATTTCCTATTCAAGCTGGTAAAAAATGTTATCGCATGTTACCTCCTTACAGCTTTCCCCACAGAACCACGTAGCAGACGATACCGACTCTCTTTCCATTACATTCTCTTTGACACATTCCTCATGGTCTGTTTACAAAAATAATGGTAAAGGAAAATTGTACATGAGACCACCAGATTTTGGATGTATAAAGGTGCTTACCCAGTTACTAATACAACTTTATTGTCAATTACCAAATGGGCAAATTAACTTGTTTTATTATATAAACATTTATAGACTAGACATTCATATGAGCAAAAAAATAAAGTTTACTTTAATTGTCAAGTGCAGAAATTTACATTTATGCTCGCATTGCAAACATTTCAGAGCAGCCAAGCTTAGACCCTCGTTATCAACCACGTTCCCACAACCCCAGCAAGTGCACTTGGAACAATACCAATTGCCTTCAGGTATCTCCTGGAAAAAGCAAGCCATATTAAAGGCATACAAATGACCAAATAAACTACTGTATGTAACAAGTAAAAAGAATCACGCAGATTATACCGATATTAATATGGCTATGAACTAGCATTATATCGAATTCTTCTAAGATCCAGATCAAATAGATCAAATCACTCCACATAAGTTTCTCAAGAAAACTCAGATCCCAGAAAAACATGTCTTTCACATTTTCGTAATGACAAAAGTTTAGAGAATTTAATTTTAAGCTTTGTAAAATATGATCAAGTCAAAACAGTATTGTTAACAAACGTCACCAAGTGTCAAATACTGGGTCCTGCATCTAAGTGTCTCGAAAAAGATAAATCCCGCGGGTACCTATTCATTTATCATTGGACCATCTACTACACTATGATTACTTAAGGTTTGCCAAGGATTAAATTCCATTTATTGGTCACTTTGGATCTTCTGCTACAATGTGATCCTTATATTACATTGTTATAACTAACATGTCCTCTGAAATTGGACCAAATCATAAGCCTTGGATATATGCAACTATAAAGGAAACTAAATGAGACAAGAGTAGAACGGTAAAGACCTGCATGTGAATGTCTGATCTTAAAGTTTTCGTCGCGAAAAACTCCAATTGTACAGGACATGGGGTATCATATCAATGCCAGTTCTTGGATCCACCATGGGAAGAAAACATTTCCTTTCCCATTGCCATAGACAATATCTCCACCTTGAATCATGAATCCAGGTATGATACGATGAAAAGGCACTCCTTTATAGTGCAACGGTTTACCACTCCGACCCTTTCCCAATTCCCCTAATTCCAAAAAAGAGAATCAAGTTAGATACAGTGAATATGAACTAAAATTCGTTCTTATTTTATCTTCTGAATGTGAGTAATTGGGAGGTCAATGATATTTTATCTACTAGAATATGAAACATCAGATACCTGTGCAGAGAGGTCGAACATTTTCTGCAAAGAAAACAAAGGTATTCGTTGATTAGACAAAGAATTGTAAATCAAGTAAAGAAGTCAAACAGAAGGTTGAAGGCTTACCAACAGTTTTAGGTACAACTTCACCATACAAGCCGATTACATGCAATTCGTCCTGTAGTACAAGCAAAAGGTAAATCCTATGAGTTCATGATAAATGTATAGGATAAATATAAAAAAAGACTTTAATATTCATAGAGTTTGTCTTGCACGATTCATTAGTTGAGCAAAAGGAAAGCTAATTTCATACATATATCACAATGCAAAATAGACTCCATTCCATAGAAGCAAAGGACCATACCTAATCGCTACTTATCAATATCAACATCCAGAAATACTCTATGGGTAATTTCATGCACCTCTGGCACTGTATCTTCCTCCTGAACACAAAGTAGGTTATAGGATTCCTGTCAATTAGAAGTAACTTGATACTAAGCAAAAGTTATCACGTAAATTTGCTTTTTGAATAAGGATGTGCATCCTTCAAGAGTGGACAAGCATATCAATATAAAGTACTAAACTAGCTATAGCAACCAAAAATTCTAGAGCCAGGCACACTATCTATTATGAAGCACAAAGGTGCTAAACATATTTACATATTTAAACCAGATACATATCTAACTAAAGTAATGGAATTCCCGCAAAAAGGTTGTTATTTGATGATCCAGGTAGATTGATTATTCATTTACTAACTAGAAGAGTAGCAAAAGACGAAATCAGAGAGCCAAATATTACAAATGATGTCCGTGTAGTTAGTAATTACCAAAGCGCCAATTTAGAAAATCAAAATTTAGATACCCAAGATAGTCAACTAGCTTTGATATGCATATGTGTTGTCAAACAGCCTAACCTATAAAAATGATTCATACGAATGAGTATCCTATTATGCCCGCGAAGTAAAACATAAACAAAGCATGGTATGTAACTTGTTTACATTGCTACTTTAAAAAAAAACATTGATTCTATGTTACCAATAAATGCCGAGCACAGATACACAGAAACTCAAATGAGGTGATCAATCACATTATTAATTTAATCATAATAATCAGTAATCTAAAGTAATAGTAGTATTACCTGTTGAGAAAAGGAAGAGAAGACGAAGAAGATGAAGAGAAAAGAGATGAACAAGATAACAAGAGATATTGGGCGTAGAATATTCCAGTCTGATGTTGAAAAGAGGAAGGGGAAGGTGGTGATGGCGGCGGCGTGGTGGCAGTGGCGGTGGGTGGCGCGTGGGTGGTGTTGCGGTGGGAGTCACGAGCTAAAACGCTCCAGAAACGAAGAGGGTGCACCGATCTATCGATTTGGCTAGAAAAGTAGCTCGCCTGAAAATTTTCCGGTGGCCGGAAGGTGTGGGTGGCCGGCGGTGGGGGAAAAGAGAGAAAAAAAGTGAGATGTGGCTATTTATATATGTGTTTGAGGGCATATTTGTCATTTAACCAAAAACTAAAAAAATATCCTCACCTACCAATTGTACCTGCAAAGACAAGTGTCAAAAAGTTAATGGAGTCGAGCAGTCGAGCGGTCGAGCATGAACTAAATGGGAAAGAGATCATGTTTTTGGCTCCCTCTTGAAATAGGCCAAAACTTTTGGCCTAGTTTGGGAATTATCTCAAAAAAAGACAGTGTACTTTTGTTTAAGGGGATCGAGTCTTCATTTAAAGACAGCCGAGGGATAACCCACCCCATAATATTTTATTGAAGGGGTCAGATAAATACACGGATGATTTTTATTCATCCACGGGAGGTCATTGTTTATTTACTTTTATGCCCTCGAATGTTTCTAAAAACCAATGTTTTAAAAACCGGGTTTTTAATCGACCCAGTCGAGTCACTGTGCACCGGTTCAATCAGGTTTTCCATTTAAATATTTTTTATTTTTTTTACCGGTTCGACCGCCGGGTCAACCCGGTTTTTATTTAAAAAATTTTGAAAAAAACCAAACCCGGCCGGGTTTCAAGACCCAGGTTGACCCGGCGGGTCTAACCGGTTTTATTAGGTTTTAGAAACCCGGGTTTTTTTTACCCGTTTTTGTGCCCGGGCACCGGTCCGACCGGTTGAACCGGCCGGGTCGACCCGGGTTTGAAAACAACGCTAAGAACTCATTTTTACATTTTATCCTCAAAAAGTCAAACAATCGAAGTGTAAAATTGTTTCATCCTCCATCTCTTCCACTAGCGGCGGCTAGCTGTGCCAAAACTTGGCTATATCTAGGTTTCTTTCCACCATAAAAGTCGAGTTACTTCTTGGCTCTGTTGCTAAACACATCAGGGAAAGAGAAGCGCCAATCGTGTCATGTTTGGATCCGTTGAAGTGGTGGGTGCATGTTGTCATGTAAACAAGTTGGTGATTCTTAATCAATGAAAAGAAAAATATCTAAATTGAAGAATGAATAATATGATATTGATTTCTTTTGTTGCCTTGATTGCTGCTTAGCTACACCTAAAATTTTGATTCACTTTTTGTTAACATGGAGTTACTTTTGATCATATAAAATCGTTATATGATGTTGCTACTTGTTGTTAGTTTATGTTGACGATTCCTGGGATCATTGTTGACCTTTCTATATTGAGAGAATTCTCATTTCCATGTAGATCATGTGGTATCAATGATGAGTTGGTCTAGTGGTAAGAACTTGGCTTGGTAACCTTTAGGTCCCAAGTTCAAACCCCACTAGTGTCAACTTTGAGATACTAGGAAGTCCCTCTATGAGGGCTTGGCTTGGGTACACTTAGGTCAAGTCTGAGGGGGCAGGGTTTACTCCTATTAATCGTCGTGCCTTCGGGCGGATTAGTAGGGGGTTTTCCCCCCATCGGGTATTTGGTTAAAGCTTTCCACTTCGAGGGAGCTCTCTAGCGCGGGCCCAGTTAAGACAACGTAAGCTAGACCTTCCGCTGTTGAATCGCGACACGAAGTTTTAAAAAGAAATTCACCTTTCAAAAAAAAATGTAGATCATGTGGTGTTTCCGTGGTACCTTATTAAGCAACAATGTTGGAAGCCAAAGTCGAAGTGTGGTGGGACCGGTGGAAGCAAGCCGGAATTAACTCAGACGCGCCGGTGGAAGAGAATTAGACATCATGCAGTAGAAGTTAGGAGGCGGTGGCCGGAAGTTGAAGTCGCTGTTAATAATGGGTTTTTAATTTTTTATTCTTTTTTGTTTTGGTAAACGAGGCTTTGAAGTTTGTGGAGGGCATGTTTGTCAACTCATATCAAATTTCCGTGTATGAATCAAAACTCTCCGTGGAAATATCAATTCCCTTTATTGGATGATTGTCGAAGCCACGTTGCCTATGATGTGAAACGACGTTTGAAAATGAAAGTCTACCAGCTGGATTTTCACTCTAATTTCAGGTCAACTTTCATACGCTTCTACTAGTAGTTTATTTTGGAAACATCTAAACATCAAATTTTACTAGTAATTTAGATAATCATCTATAGTTTAGTTTCCTTGTAATTTAGTATATTTGCATAATTTACTGAAATTGTTTGGTTTATGTATTCAACTTGAGAAACTTTTTTGAAGGCTTCAAGAAGTTACTCTGTATATTTCAAGAGACAAAACAAAGTTGTTAAAACTGGTTTTGGCTTTTGTTGTTAAAGAACAAACAACCCTAAAAAGATATCCATACTCATTACACGTATTTAAATAAACAAAATCATTAGCAAAAGCAGTTTTGAATTAAAAATGGGAAGGTAATGTAGTTGGGCATTGATTTTTAACTCGTAGCCATTTGTAATTTGCATCTTATAAAACGTCCATTTGTTCAAGTCTTTGTAATTTAACTTTACGTACGTCACACAACTTGAATTATAAAAAAGAAATAGTGCTATTTGTTTATGGCTTTATGCTACTTTACGTTTTGAACAAGTCCATTATTGTCAAACGTGTTATCTTGTGTTTATATGTTAAGTTACACAATAAAGTTAAACATATTTCAAAAAATTAAATTCAGTTTTTATACAGATTGTTGTGTAATCTAACTAGTCTAATAAACTTTTGATCATGTTTATCTAGTTGTCAGCTATGCAATTGATCATAATCCGATTACATACTACCAAAATAATAATAATAATAATAATAATAATAATAATACGTTGTATAATAATAATAATAATAATAATAATAATAATAGTAATAAATAAATAAATAAATAATCATACGTTGTATATCGGGTTATCATGCTAATATCATGTGTAGTGGTGTGTAAGAGAAGATGGGGCGTTTTGCGCCATGTGGCAGTGTGAGCCATATTGGGGCTTGATAGAAAAAGTGATGTAGTGGTAGATGGGGCATTTTGCGCCATGTGGCATTTCATTTGATTGTTTTAAAAATTAAAAAAGTCAAAAAGCAAAAGGCATTTCATTTGATTGTGTGTGTGCCAATTTCAAAAAGCAACAGTCAAAAACAATTGTCCGAGAGGCTCGAGCGTTGTAAATACCACGCCTCCAAATTTTTTTTAGGGGGTTGGCAATGGTGCTAAATTGTACACGGTATCACCCCATACCACACCTGAACACCGCCGCCGAGGTAGTGGCATGAAGCATGGTATGAGAAGTGTGGTATTATATCTAGTGCACAGTAAAGAGGAATGTGGGGCATCATGTTTACACTCCAACCAATCATTTAATAAAAGTGGGGTATCATTGCTTTTATTTTTTTATTTTTTTATTGTAGTGTGGTATGGATTACAGTGTGGTATGTCATTGCCAATGAAATAAGGAAGTGTGGTATGAAAAAGTAAGAGAATGAGATGGCATAAGGAGATTGGTTGAGGAGTATGGTATGGATTGCGGCACTACATCCCATTGCCAACCCCCTTACAAAGCACGCCCTTCAGTATTGGTTGATAGGGGCGTTCTTGGGCAAGAAAGAATGGGAACTCGCCCCACTACAGATGCACTAAAAAACTTATTCACTAATTAAAAATGGTAGCTGGTTCAAGGCCAATTACTATTTCGTACGGTTTTGTTAGAAAAAAAGTTCAATCAACACGAATAAGAATGGTTCTGATCCTAACCCAAAAGCACGAGGCTAAATCAAGACGACCAAAACATTGTATTAAACGTTAAGTACCATAATGGACGGCAACAACTACATTCAAACATAGAGTAAACGAGCATGGAAGTCCGCGCGTTACAGCGGGTTATTCAGATAGTTGTTTTTTGTTGTACGATGTTTGTTTTACGTTTTGTAGGTTCACAATTATTTTGTGAAATTTCTATTTTTAATTATGTTTTGCGGCGGGGTGTTTAGATAGTTGTTTTTTGTTGATTTTTTTTTTTCTATAATTTTTTTTCGATATTCTTTATTTTTTTTTTTTTTAAGAAAAATTAATTCTTTGTTTTGGGAATTAATTTTTTAAGAAAAATTATAAAAAATTATCTTTTTTTACAAAATTTATTATTTTAGAAAAATTAATTTTTTTTAGAAAAATTAATTTTTTTTGTTAAATTAATTTTTTTAGAAAAATTAATTTTAAAGTTTTTTGAAAATATTTTTTCAAAAACTTTTTTTTATTTTTTTTTCAAAAATTTATTTTTTAGAAATTATTTTTCCCGAAAAAAAAAAAAAAAAAAAAAAAAAAAAAGCTACAGTAGCGTGAAAATATTTTTTCAAAATTATTTTTCCAAAAAAAAAAAAAAGAAAGAAAAAAAATACAGTAACTTGCTAAAGTTACATGACACTGTTCATGGCTTCATGCTATCGTATTTCACTGTAGCACCATTAAAATAATAATATACTTGATAGTATAATTAGTCATGGACCAAAAGTAGTATGATTTTGAGGGACAAAGTAAAAGCAAATTGCATCAATTCCTTATGTCAAAGCAAATATACAATCATGAAAAATATTTAACGCGTTTACATAAAGTTAGAAGGGGACAAGAAATCACCAAAAATCCCATGAATTAAAGACACGGTACACTCAACAAAAAAGAAAGAAAAGCTAAAAACCAAAGATCAAACCAACCAAAAACTAAATTATAACATCAAAGTAACAAAGCATATATGTATGCTTTAGTCAAATCCAAACCCAATTAGATACGATTCATATCATCATTTTATATCATTCTCACTCTTTTAAATATGTTTTGGTTGGGTTAAGTTTTTCAAACCATGGTTCGGATCGCTTCATCTAGAACATGTTGTCGATCTTGTCTTCAGCTTGTTGTCGTTGATGACGACGATGATTGCCGCACTGAACAAGCAACAACTTGTGCCCATTGTCTTAATCTTGTCTTCATAGTATTCGAACTATCACCTACGATCATCAAAAAAATAATAAGGGTTTATTAATTATTAGCGACGAAATTATTTGTGTTAAGTTTATTAAAAACAACTAATTATTTCACTAAAAATAATCTAATTTTTTAATCCAAGTCATTTTTGATAACCTGACAGGTAAATCATGTAATACCATGAAACGTAGTAAACCTAAAATTATCTATTTACATACCTCGGTTAAATATAGCATGTGGGCTAGTCATTGGAGAAGACATATCAGGCTCAGAAACCGCATAAGAGTACGTAGACATACTCGGAGAAGACGTAGACGACGACATAGAAGACGACTTAGACACCGTATCAAAATACTGTTGATTAACAGCATGATACAATCCCAAAGCCGGCAAAGTATTAGACAAACGATCATCCAGTTTAGGAGAATGTTCAAACCCAAAGCCCAACTCAATACACGCTTTAAGTTCATCGATATCTTCATCCGTAACGCTTTTGCTTCTTCTCCTGTGACGACCATGTTTGCCTTTCCTCCTGATCCATTCTTCGTCGCGATGGAGATCAGGTGACCAAGATTTGACGGAGGAGCGTAGAGGGTGTGGTGGTTGTGCCATCGCGGCTGCCCGACCCTTGTAGGGCGGGGAACCGGTAGGGTTTTGAATTGGACCCGAAATTTTCGGGGTTTTGTAATGGAAATTAGGGTAGTAGTGGGGTTTATAAAGGAGTGGGATGCAAGTTCTAGTTTTAATTTTGAATTGGACCTACTTTAAGAATAGTAAGTTGGTGGCGTCATTATTGGCTTTGATTGGGTCTTTAAAAGAAATATTTTTAAATTTGCAATTTCGTTATTGATATTTTAGAGTTTAAAGATATTTTTCCTCTTGTCAAATTAAGATGGTTCATACAAACTAGGCATTTGGTCTTATGGTCTATTAGTACGCGAATTGTCGTTCGAGACATTTGTGATATCTGTGAAATAAGTGGCCCAAGTATGTAAGTGTAATAAATTATAAACTATAATAAAGCCCAAAATATAACGAGTTCAACAGTGATTTTTTACGGGGCCCGTTATATATTAATAAGGCTTATTATTGGTTCATTTTTAATGACTTGCGAACTACAAGGGCGTACAGTGAATTTCCAGATATGTTGGCGAGTTTTGATTGGTCTAAGTGTGGTTGGGGATCAACTGTTCACAACCCATTTAGCGTAATGACCCCATAACAAATGTAATGTTTGTACGATATCATGAGAGAGATAACTGGTCCTAGAAAAATCGAGAGCATCATCACTCTTCTTATCCTAACCAATACCTCATCCTAGAAAATTCGAGGGCGAACTCATTCTTCTTCTCCATATCATCAAAGCCAACAAATTAAAATATCTTCACCAAAACACACACACTAATTTCATCATGAAAGTCAAAAACCTAAACGACGACAAAACAAATCCAAACACCCGTGAATCAAGTGAGATCTCCAGCATCAACAGCTTTTGGATGGGGCTCAAGTTGATTCAACTAGCGATAGGAGAAAAACGAAAAACGAGGTTATTTAAGATCAGTTTTCCCGACTTATGAGGTTGGTTGGTTGGGGGCTTACTTACGAATTTAATCTCTTGAAAAGTTTTTTTTTTTTTTTTTTTTTTTTTTTTTTTTTTTTTTTTTTAAATATTTTTCCGTGGGTTTGGATGGTAATGAGTTTGGAAAAATGTCCTTATTGCGTTTTCTATTAGTTTTTACAGGGGTATAATAAATTGTTAAAATTAATTAGTTAATTAAATATATAGTTAATTAATTGTATTGATTTTGATATTGATTCGTGTTTGTTGTTTTTGGTAGCTCATTATACTACAACATTGTTGGATGGGACTCAATTTGATTGTTTTCTTTAAAGAAAACGTTCACGCAATTTTTTTTTTTTAAGGCTTCATGCATTTTGGTATTAGTTAAGGATTTTGTCCATCGTCTGTTTAAATTACTTCACTTAAACACATATATAAACCTCATCAAAACACACACTCACGACTCAGTCTTGGCCAAGACCGAGTCTTACAAAATTGCTATGTAAGGCGCGTCCAAGTACTCCCTCCGTAATAAGAAGACGCAACTTACCACCAGCAAGGATGAAGACACGGTCTTCGTTTTGTTATTACAGCCGATCTTAGATAGCAAACAAGAAATCATACAATGATATAGTTAATGATGCGAAAAACAAAAGGTAAATACGAAATATAGCAATCTTAGGGCCCACTTGGTTCAAATTAGAGGGAATGCAATGCATTGAGCAATCCCCTCAATTTATTGGGTAATGACCCATTACCCACTACTGGGTAATGGGTCATTACATTATAGCATACCAAACACCTTCATTCATAACCTTTGCCATTGATTAGGCCATATAACCCTCCACCAAGCACCCCCTTAGTAGTTCGACTTCTCAAGTATAATCTGCCGACTTATTCACGAAGCTATAGAACATCAAATTATTCCACACATTAATATGTTCCTTAATTAACTCCAGTAAAATAGGTAAACACGTCATTTCTTAATTAATTTGGATAATTCCCAAATTCATAAACCTATTTTAATTAAGAATCTGAGTCAACCATCAACACACTTTTTAAAAAAAAGACAGGTTCCTACTAGTAATTTCTTTATCTTTTGATGAGTCTGTAAACATAAATGTTTCGAAATTCATTTAGATAATGATAAATGATAAATATTTTGATTTAGTTGTGTATATATTAAGAAAAATGATGTTTGAAGTTGTGTATAAAAATGATAGGGTACGAGGTATTTATATATAAATAAAAAAGCAAAGTTTAATATTCTATTTTTGATAATTTCATATATACCCAATTTAATTATCAAAATGTCATATATATCCAAAATACAAGTTTTGAATACATGATGTACAATGTAGTTAATGTATGTTTTGGGTAAATATGACAATATGTGTTTAAATCGGGTAAATATAAAACTTTCTTTTTTAAGGCTAGATGGCAAGGTCACATATCCTTCACTTTACACATCAGCGCCACATCAGCTTTCTCTCTCCTCTCACTCCCTTTCACCTAACTTCACCATTTACTAGTCAAGGGTTCACCAATCTTCACCTTAACTCTCATTTTTTTTTTTATACTTACACAAATAAAAACATAAATGTAAAAATATAAAAACGTAAACTTCAAATTTAAAAACACAACGTACAAAATTAAAACGTTACATAAACTTCAAATATTAAACATAGTACATAAACTGGGAATAATAAACATTACACAAACTTAGAAATTAAAAATACTAAATTAAAATCTGGAATTAAATATTACGAGACAAATGCTCGACCAAATCGGCACGAAGGTTTTGATGCATTTGAGAGGATCTGATGTACCTAATAACCTTTCGCATTTCTTCATCAGATCGTATGGGGTCATCTGGTTGATGTGCTTCCTCTGGGTACCATTCGGGAGATATTGCATGTTTTTTGTCTTTTCGAATCATGTTATGTAATATGATGCAAGTATACATCATATTAACTATTCTTTCTTTTTTCATGATTTTTGTGGGATTGGCAAGTACCGCCCATCTCTTCTTCAAAACACCAAACGTCCGTTCTACATCTTTCCTTGCCGATTCCTGCTTTTGCTTATACCTTATTCTCTTGTGGTCATCATCTGCTGGTTCTGGAATCGTCTTAACGAGTGTTGCCAATTCCGGATATATCCCGTCAACAAGATAGTACCCGAATGGGTAAGTTACCCCATTAGCAACAAATGGAATCTCCGGTGCGATTCCTTGTTTAAGATCGTTAAATAAATGAGAGTTATCCATAACGTTGATGTCGTTGTTCGCCCCAGAAGTACCAAAGAAAGCATGTCATATCCATAAATCTTGTGACGCAACCGCTTCCAACAAAATGAACGGATTTGAACCATGATCACGTCTAACATATTGACCTTTGTGTGCATTCGGACAACCAAACCACTCCCAATCTGTACAGTCAAGGCTTCCTAACATACCCGGAAAGCCGTGTATTTCTTCGTGATGTTGATAAAGCTTTATGACATCAGTCATAGTGGGTTTCCTCAAATACTCTGGACCAAAAATTTCCATAACAGACTTACAAAAATGATCAAGACATCGACGAGAAGTTTTATCACCCATCTGCAGATATTCGTCTAAAGCATCAGGAATCGCGCCGTATGCCAATTGACCAATTGCGGAGGTGCACTTCATCAACGCTGAAATGCCTTCTTTTCCGGTACAATCAACATTACTACTAAAAAATGGATTATGAATAGTTACCTCCCGAACTATCCAGTTGAAAAGAGTTCGACTCATTCGGAACCTCTTTCGAAAAGTACGTTCATCGTAGAACGGATTCTCAGAAAAATAGGCGTCAACTAAACGTTCATGAGCACCATAATGATCTCGATGAAGGCGTTTTATCGCCGGGCGATTTGCTTTTCGTCTATTTTTAATAAACGACAACGATCTTGAAATAAAATTCAATCTCCGACTTGTAACTTCTCGTTCTTCTTCTGAGTCAGTGAACATAAGCGTATCGGAATTCATTTGGAAAATAAAAGGAATGAGATATATGTTGTTTGAGATTGTGTTGATTTGAGATTGTGTTTAAAAAATAGAGGTTTGTGGGTATTTATAAGAAATAAAAGTGGGATGGTATGAATTTTTTTTTACTCGAACGTTCATAACGTTCATATTGATTTTGTTTTGTTTTTGTTTTTTTTCATAACATTCATAACCAACATGAAAACCATAACGTTCATATTGTGATTAAATAAAATGGTGGGCCCCGATTTCCTTGGTATCCGGTTGGTGGTCAGACCACCTAGTTCTTGTTTTGGAATCTGTGTTCATGCGTGAATATTGAAGCTATGCAAGGAGTATAGCGCGTGAACTGTACTTGAAAGGTGATGAGATCCCACCCTTACCTACCAGTCTAACTTGCAAATATAAACATTGGGGGCCCATATTTTTTACCTTTTCCTCATTTTTGTTTGGTAGTGCAAAGTTTAGTTTCAGCTGTAGTTAATCATTGAATACAATTAACTTTTTCTTCTTTAAGTTTAGAAACTTCATCTTCCAAATTCTTTTTGGTGTTTTCAAAATTTAAAATATTTCTTTTGAAAAGAAAATTCTCATTTTGTAAATCTACAATTTGACGTTTAAGCACTAGTAGTCGTTTAGACTGCTCTTCATATAATATGTCCTTGATTTTCTTTTCTAAAGAAGAACTTTTATCTTGTTCTAGTTTTATCAAGTTAGCATAATTTTGAATTTGAGATTGAATAGTGGCATAGTTTTGAAGCATATTGTTGGGAATGCTTAAAGTGACGATCATTATCGAGTCAATGAGTCTTATAATATGGTCATGTAATAGCTTGTTAGAATCGTAAAAATATAGTCTACGCATTAGTAGAAGTGTGCCATCTAGTTTAGTATTAGTATTTACGTTAATGTTGAATTAGTAAGATAAGTAAACATGGCACACTTCCCTATGTTTTTGTTATGTGAGACTATATATATGTAAACCTCTCATTTGAGAGGTGTGAATTGTGAATGGAAAAGAGAAATTCTCTCTTATTTCCTTACATGTTCTTTCTCTCTCTAAATATATATTTCTCTCTCTAATACTTACATGTGTGTGATTTGATCTAAAAAGGGTGACCAACACATATCAACATGATCTTGACTTGTTGATGCATGATTGCAATCGGTACTATTAGTAGATAACTGAAGGGTAGCACTTGTAGATGTTTCACTACTTGTGTTAGCTTCAGTTGTCTTACTAATGGTACGAATGTGACCATGTATGAATTCATCAAGATCATCATCATCACAAGCATCTGATGTGTGTACCTTGTTGACAAGAGTGTCATCTTCTTCAGCATCAGTGTCATAGCTTGGAGTTGCATCCTCATCTTGAGCTTTAAAGAAATCTTCCATTGTTGTGTCTATACCTTCCACATCTTCAACGTGTGCCATAAATGCCATGCATGGTCCTAAGGTTTCTGATTCATCATCTGTATCTTCCATGAAATTGATTGACTCATCGTCAAGCTCACATTCATAATCTATCTCCTGGGCCATTGTCAAGCTTTTGTTGTTAATTCTTGAATAATTGGAAATATCAACCATTTTGTTTTTGCCTTTAAGAGAAGAATCTTTAGTGAGTTCATTTCCAAGCTTAACCATATTGTTCATAAGTGATTTCTCATATTCATGAATGGTTATGGGATGGTATCTTGGAATGATAACCAGCTCATTTGGAGGAGTGTAATAGAATCCATCCAGGGTGTAAGTCATAGAACCGTGGTCAACAACTTGGGATGGAGTCTCTTGATTGTGTGATTGTGAGGCAGGGATAATGGTTTGTAAAGGATCCATATGAAAGTAATTTTCATTTAGGATTTCTTGTTTGATGAGTTGAAATTCTTCGTCACGATGCATCGAAGCAAGGGTTGTCCACGTATCATGAGCACTTTCTCGACGGTCCATTTTCTAGTAGAGTTCATTTGGAAGAGCTAACATAATGAAGAATTTAGCCCTACTATCAGCAGTGTATTGAGCACGTTCAGTATCATTCAATTCTTCTTCAATTTGTAGTCTTATGATCCCTGGGTTTCCTTGGTCGGCAATAAATTTCATTTCATATGGACCATATTTGATTGATTTTAGCATAAGTTCTGCATCATCTTGATTTGTGAGCCATAGCTTGAATCTTAGTCGCCAGTCTGTTTAAGTTCCTGGAAGAAGCATTGGTGGTCTTGAATCATTTCCAAATGTCAATCCATCATGAAAAGTAGACATTGTGATGATGGATCTTTGATATGAGATGTTATTTGAAAGTGGTGTTTTAGTTTGTTTAAGTTGAGATGGTTGAGTGTTTGAAATTTTATATTGTGATATTTAAATGATTAAAGTCTATTAATAATTTTTAATCTTTTTAAAGGATTTAAAATTGAATAAAAGTCTTTGAATCAAGGTATCGCAACAAAGTCTTGTGAACAGTAACTATCGCAACTTTCAGTTGAAAATTGGGCAGAGTTTTATTTCATAAAATGTGGGTAACAGTAAGTCTCGGAAGATCAGGTATCGCAAAACTTATTTTAATCACAACAATACAAGATCTATCGCAACAATTTCTTGCGACTTGGGCAGAGTTTTCTTTCGTAAACAGTGGGTAACCAAAAGCTTCGCAAAACAAGTATCACAACAACTTATATCGCAACCCAAACTATTGCTATCGCAACTCAAACCAACTGCTAACGCAGTCACCTATCGCAACCAAAACAGCTATCACAACTGTTTCTAAGCCAACTGTTGCAACAAAACCCTTAATTTTGCGAACAAAATTTTACGAACAAAATACTAAACCCTATTTTTACGAGAAAAAATACACTTTTTCAAAAACCCTTAAACCACGTTTTCAGACTAAATCTTCACCAAATTCATAAGAATTTTGTATAGACAGATAAAAGCTCTTTCTTTTTCTTCAAATATGCTATCCTAACACACGTTTTATAAGATTAAACACGTTTAAGGGTAATCTTGATACTACGTATGAAAGTAAAGATATTCTAGAGAGAGAAAGTTCTTGAATTCTATAAAAACCAAAACTTTTACTACTAATGAAGATTGAAACGAAACTAAAACACAACTACGTGAAACAACGAATCATATTTGGCTCTTGATACCAATTGTTGTTCCAATAATATCACGTCTACTTTAATAATCTTAGTGAAATAAAATGGGTGTGGACACTTTAGTTTAGAGAGAGAAACGAAAGAAATAAGTAAAGTCTCACATTGATAGAAAGAAGAACACACATCTCATAACCCATGAGGTAGGGGGTATTTATACCCATACAATAGTCAAGCATACTATCGCAACTATACAAGTGTTGCGATAGTGTTATGCTATCGCAACCCACACAATGTTACACAACATACCATATACTAGTACAAAAGATAAATAGAAGTCCCTACACTAATGATTTACACTTTTTGTGTTCCAATATTCGGTGGTTACCAGTACAAAATACGGGACGAAAAAAGCACCACCATGCGTGGTAGTGCTCGGCCTCAATGGAGTTCGCGCGTGGTGTGTGTGCCACCATCATGTGGTAGATCACCTCCATAGTATCCAACCTAACATACAGGTAATAAGGTAAACACATTTGTCTTATCTAGTGATCTACGTATTGTTAATTCCTTTTGTCAAGGATATCAAACTCATATGTATTTGGATAACGACTTATCATTCAGTTTGCACAATATTTATCTGTTATCTAAGGTGGAACCCTCGTTGCTCGACTATATTTAGCATCTGATAATGGAAATTTTGCTTGTTAATGACGATTCACATGCACATAGACATGGGGCCTGGTTGATTAGTATGATGAAGTTGTAATGTGTACCGAACAGTTTTGGTTATACGAGAGAGACATATGAAGTTAACGACTTAAAGATATATAATAGAGTGAGAATTGAACCTGCTATTATCAATTATGCATTGAGCTTTGAATATGAGCAAATAATGGATACGAAAGTCTTTATTATACCCAACTAACAACTATTACACCTAACGATCTTTATTGTTACCGGCCATTTGAATGTTTTGGTTGTACCGTTCAAAACTCAAAACACACAGCCAAGTCTCACCTTTTGGCAATTCAAAGAGACAAGTCTAATGTAAAGGCTATTTTGGGATGCAAACAAAGAGTTTCAATTAAGCGACCATTGATTCACATGTTGAAACTTAAAACGTATTTACACACCTGGAAAATATCGAATTGTCAATACTCTACTATTACTCCGTATAATCTTAAAGCAAAAAAAATTATAAACAAAAATCCGCAACAGCACCACTGCACGCACGTTCAAACACGGGTGACATGACTCGTACATATAAAACAAGTTAATTATTGCGCATAAGAAATGGTCGCAAAAGGTTGCCTAAAATGCGTACTCGTGGGCCAATGACGTAATAGATTAATGGAATTTACTTTACTTTAAACATGGGAATAATTTAAGCTTGGGCCGTTTGGTTTGTTGCTAGAAATCACAATGGGTATCGGATTTGGTATGGATTGAAAGAAATAAAAATTGAATAATAGTATTAATGTTGTTTATTTTATAAAATGTAATTGGGATTTGGATTTGGATTTTGATTTTGATTTGATGTAGGAGAGAGAATATATATTATAAAATAGATAATTTATTATTTTATAAAGTTATATATAAATTTAGATATATATAAAAAAAATAGAATACCAGTACACATCTATTTCCATTAATTCATTCGGTACACATCTCTCCAAAATTATTTTATATATAACTTTATAAAATAGAAGTGGGTCCATTTATTATAGAAAGTGACAAAAAGAAACCCAATTGTTATTTTGATACCGGGCTTCTTGCCTTGGATTCAAAAGAATCAAAGTAATTCCCAAACTTGAGACCCACTTGACAAACCAAACATGTATTTTTTAGCTTTCTTTTAATCATTTCATTCCGAACCCTTAAACCAAACGGCCCCTAAGCTTGGTATGATGTTTACATGTCTTGACTCTTGACTTGATCCAAGTCAATTACAATACAGTATATACAACTTCTTATTAGATAAACCGTTATATGGACGGTTATTAATAATACAAGATTTTCAACCAGAAAAATAATGTTAGAAAACACAATTGGACCAATGAGAGTGGTATCGTTCTATTAACGGGGTAAAATTAAGCATTTTTTTGATAAATTAAAAATCAAAATTGGTTTTAATTTTGTCGAACTCATCTAATTTCATCTAACAAAATAAATATTTAGACTAACACATATGTCGATTTTGTAAAAGGGGTAACTATTAAAAAATGTATCGAACTTTACGTGAAAATCGGTTTTGTGTAGCTAACTAAAATTTTTAAGGAAAAGAGCATCGAACATTCAAAAATGCATATATTTATGTAACAGTGTGACGCCTGCACAGCAGGTTGCAGGTTTTTTAAGGGGAAATGACCTTTTTACCCTTCCTTATTTTGCAAATTGCAGCCAAGGTCCTAACAGTAAGTTACATAAATAGTCCCTGTCGTTACGCTAAATTGCGTCCAAGATCCAAAATCATTTTTTTTAGAAAATTATATATAATTTCAAAAAAAAATTTCAGAAAATTATTTTTTTCCGGAAAAAAATAATTCGGAATTTTTTTTTATTTTGTTTCCGAAAAAAAAAATTTTGTCAAAAAAAAAAAATTTTCCAAAAAATATTTTTTATTCGAATTTTTTTTCCCGAAAAATATTTATTTTTTTAAATTTTCCGAAAAAATTTTTTTTATAAAAAAAAAAATTTTTTTTTTCCAAAAATATTTTTTTTTCGAAATTATTTTTTTCCGGAAAATATTTATTTTTTAAAATTTTCCGGAAAAATTTTTTTTTATAAAAAAAAAAATTTAATTTTTCCAAAAATATTTTTTTTTTCGAAAATTATTTTTTCCCGAAAAAAATTTATTTTTTTAAATTTTCCAGAAAAATATTTTTTATAAAAAAAAATTAAATTTTTCCTAAAAATTTTTTTTTTCCGAAAAAATATTTTTTTTCGAAAAATATTTTATTTTTTAATTTTTCCGAAAAATAATATTTTTTATAAAAAAAAATTTTAATTTTTCCAAAAAAAATTTTTTTTTCCGAAAAATATTTTATTTTTTAAATTTTCCGAAAAATAAAATTTTTTATAAAAAAAAAATTAAATTTTTCCAAAAAATTTTATTTTTCCGAAAAAATATTTTTTGGAATTTTTTTTTTTTTTTTTTACAAATTTTTTTTTTCAGAAACAAAATTAAAAAAAAAATTCCGAATTATTTTTTTCCCGAAAAAAATAATTTTCTGAAATTTTTTTTTGAAATTATTATAATTTTCAAAAAAAAATGATTTTGGACTTTGGACGCAATTTAGCATAACGACATAGACTATTTATGTAACTTACTGTTGGGACCTTGGCTGCAATTTGCAAAATAAGGAAGGGTAACAAGGTCATTTCCTCTTAGTTCGCTACACAAAACCGATTTTCACGTAAAGTTCAATACATTTTTTAATAGTTTCCCCTTTGTAAAAAGAAAAACTTAAAAAAAAAAAAGTAATTAATAAACCTTTAGTTAATAAATTTTAAATAATTAACATGGATGTTCAAAAAAAATAATTAACATGGACTTAAATATACTTATCAGTTTTCATGTTTTTTGATAATTTTATAAATTTGATAAACATCTCTAGACTTTATACCGCCCAATAATTTGTATTTTATAAAAGAAAAAAAAAGCTACATATATGTTGTTTCTCTTTATAAATATTATTATATGTAGATATTAAATTAACGTATTTGCACAAAATTATAAATATTATAATGAAAACACGAGTTCTGTGATATGCAAATAAATACACGAGATTATACTCATGTTTTTTATCTTTATGAGATCAGAGATTAAGAAAAGATGCCCGGAAAAGTATTTTTTTAAACTATCCGCATTTAATAATTAACGATTTATATTACTCATCTTTATAAGTGTAACTCGCGCGTACACGGGTTTACAAATTAAATACGGCTAAAGTTATAAATAACAAGAATATAAATATCAAAATGAAGGCACGACCTCACGGATTACTATGGGATAAAAATAAATTGACGAGATTGTACATATAAAACGAAACATATTTTTCAAGGGTCAGTATGTGATACTAAACACTCATAATGTCTAGGTTATGATATTAATAGTTAAATTCGAACAAGATCAACCTAAACATTATGTCAGTTAAATAAAGTCAAATTCTTCGTGCAACAAAAGTCTATACAAAATATTATTCGATATTAATACATAATGAAAAAATTAAGTAAAATACTCGCGCCCGCACGAGTATTATAACTATATAAGAATAAAATATTTAATATAATTTTATAAAAAAAAATAACTTTACAAAACTATGAGGTTATTAATTGTTACTATACTTAATTTTACAACAAAATTATTGAAATAT
>CP139503.1:299265015-299362103 GCA_021014915.2 Artemisia tridentata subsp. tridentata
TTCATAAAACTTATCTAACATCAAGATGATGAACTGGCACAACAATGAATATCATTTCAGTTATAGTGAAGTATCACTTTAAGATATGTGAGGTCTTAAGTTCAATTTCTGCTGGGTGCAAACAACCCTGAAGTGGCCACGCCAACTTGAAGGGAGGGCTTTACCCGGTTTGAGTCTGTGTGGTGGTGAATTCAAACCCCCTAAAAGTCAAAAACCACGTGTTAAAAAAAATGCATTGAGAACACAAGACACTAAACTCGTTAAATTGCACCGTCTTTTGGGCTTAGGCCCTGCAAATACCATCTTCACCAAAATTGGGCTTGTACCTTTCAAATACTCCTGCTTGGGCCACTAAACAGCACCTCTAATGCATGTTTGGGATATCCCATCCCAAGTTACTAACAAAAAGTTTTTTTTTTTGTGAACGTTACTAACAAAAAGTTATTACGGAGTATTACTAAAATTATAACAAATTATGTTGAACTAGATTGTACATGACTACATATGAATCAGGGCGGGTTGATTTATTTGGTTAGGTTGGAGCAAGCTCAACCTGTTTAGAATTTTCGGTTGATCTCAAACCAAGAAAAAAACATTAGGTTTTTTGGGTTTTTGCTTCGAATCAATTATTGTTAATTAGTTAATTCGGTTAGTCGTCAAGGCTCAACCTGAATAGTGTGAAATGAAAATGAAGCACGTACTATAAACGTGGAAATTAGAAGGCTATATATATTGGTAGTTATTATAAAGTTTGAATTCTTTGAAAGACGTTTTTTCATAATAATATAAAAGCTAGCAAGATGATAGTAAATACAACGATATACTATATTTTGATTAAACGTCTATACAATATAGCAAACCGACCCTAGCTAAAGTTTAACCATTTTTTTTTTCAAACCACCCTAAAACTTGTACTTTATAAAGCTTTCAACAACTGGGAGTAAAGTGTATAGGATAAGAGATATCCTATCCAAAAAAAATCCAAGTTCTACGTAATTAATATAAGATATCCCGTGTATGTCACCTCATAGGTTTTGGTCTGCATAAGATTACACGAACTAATTTTTAGTGCTTTCTATGAGGCTTCTCACAGTGGCAACCCATATTGCATCATCTTTCCGGATGCCACCTCAGCTTTCTCTCTCTTCAACCCATATTCATCTCTCTCATCACAGTGGCAACCCATATTGCATCATATATTTTTTTTTTCTTTTTAAAAAAAAAACATTTTTTAACACAAACACAAATTTTATTAATAAAACGTAAACATTACATAAACGAAACGATACGGAATTAAAACATTACAATACTAAATTAAATATAAACATGACTAAACATCACAGAAATTCTTCATCGTCTTCGTCCTCATCGTCCTCATCTTCGTCTTCATTGTCATGAGGGAGACGATGATGTCTACGATTTCTCCAAATGTGCTCGACCAAATCAGCTTTTAAGTTTTGATGAATTGCTGCATTATCGAGCTCCAGAGAAATTGCTACAGATTCTTCAAATGTATTTAAGGGATCGTGTGGTTGGTGGACCTCCTCTTCGTGCCATGTAGGACATATCGCCCGCTGGTCGTCTTTTATGATCATATTATGTAATATGATACATGTATACATAATATCTTTGAGATCACTTTTAAAGAACCCTCGAGCTGGAACTTTAAGCATTTTCCACTTCTTCTTCAACACACCAAAAGCCCGTTCCACATCTTTCCTTGCTGCTTCGTGCTTCCTCTTGTACAATAGCCTTTTATGATCATCCGTGGGAGGATTTGAAATGGACTTAATAAGAACGGACCATTGTGGATATATCCCGTCAGTAAGATAATATCCCCTTTTGTATTGTACATCGTTTGCTTCGAATTCAATGTCTGCTGCTCTCCCAGATCTGATATCATTGAAGACAGGTGAATGACGTAAAACGTTTACGTCGTTATTTGCACCGGAAACACCAAAGAACGCATGCCAAATCCATAAATCTTGGGAAGCGACCGCCTCCAATAAAATGAATGGATGTGGCCCATGATCACCTCTAGCATATTGACCTCTCAAACTGTTCGGGCAATTCTCCCACTCCCAACTTGTACAATCAATGCTTCCCATCATCCCAGGAAACCCATGCTTATGCTCGTGATGAGCATATAATCTTTCAAGATCAGAATACGTGGGCTTTCGCAAATACTCAGGACCATATAACTCGATGATAACTTTGCAAAACTTACGGAGGCATTGACGGGATGTTGATTCGGCTATTGCCAGATTCTCGTCAAGAGAATCTGGAACGGCCGCGTATCCCAATTGACGAATGGACGCGGTACACTTGACCAATGGGCTAATACCAGGTACGCCCCTACAATCATTAGTTTGTTCAAAATAAGTAGAATAATCGGTTACCTCTCGAACAATTCGTGTGAACAGTTCTCGGCTCATTCGGAAACGTCGACGGAATGTTCTTTCATCGTGCAGCGGGTTTTCGCCGAAGTATGCATTCACTAACCGATTGTGTGCAGCAACATGATCTCTAGGTACGTACCTTCTTTTAGGTTTTGGCTGATGTGCTTGATACGTGTTCCAAGCGTTCCAAGCAAACTCCGCCAACTCAACAAACTCACTAAAAACTTCTTCGTCGTCGTCGGAAGACGAAGAACCAAACAAATACTCGTAGGATGACATGGACATGGTGAATGAATATTGATGATAATTTGTTTGAATTGTGTTTGAAATTGTGTGTTTGAAAGTGGGTATTTATAGGATGAAAAGTGGTAAATATTTTGGAAAAAAAGTTTTTTTTTTTTAAGCCACAAACGGATACAAAATCGGTTGGAAATCCGAACGATATTTGATTTCCTCTTGACCGGCGATCGATTTCCAATATCTCCACAATGGGGCGATCGATATTGAATATCGATCGATCGATCCCCATGATCGATTTTATCCGATCCACTGTGAGAAGCCTGACATAAACCAACTATAATCGATCAGTGTGTTTGTTCAGCAACACGTTACAAATAATGTATATCAGTCCACATTCTTATGGTTAACGTCACATAACCAACCTTTAGTATTTCAACCAAAAATAACAATCGATACGTCACATGATTATCTTGTACGTAACATTTTGGTTTGAGAATTTCTTAGCTAGGATGTCTTCATATATATATATATATATTTATATATCAGAAAATAGTAAGAAAATAAAAATATATTTGGCACAGACAAGCATAACCAATCTCAATCTTCCACCAATCTTTAAGTTAAAGGGAAGCCCTACCTCACCACACTATACCAAATATAGAAAATATAAATACATTTTTTTTTCCTCTTGTTTAACCAAAAAGAACTCATTTGAGTTGCTTAATTGCTATGCGCGCAAATGCGACATTATTTACTGTGTTAGTGGAGACTAATCGATCTTTTGCTACATATTAATTTGATTTTCTATGAAGTTCATTTCTTTAGGATTTAACTATATATTTCATCATGAGGTTTATTGGTAATGTATACAGTTTTATCATTAGTTTAATCAGAGTCGTTTATATATCTCAAATTTATACAGCATTAACTTAGTAGTAATTACATGCAATAGCTCCATATTTTCGGCAATCCGTATGGTAGATAAAAATTAACGATCGATTATATACTTATATTTTGGGACGTATTACCTTATTCATTGCTAATTTCATCTTTTTATTGTAGCCAAAACTGAATGCTAGCTAGTTAAAGAGATAACTAAGGTTGTTTCATATGTAATGCAGAAGCCATAGTTAAAAGAGAATATCAGGAATTTTAAAGGAACGTTTTTTTTTTTTTGAAAAGTAGGAATTTTAAAGGAACGTGGTACTAATCTGCACTGAAAAGTAAACACCTATTTTTCTAGTTGCATTGATGTGAACTGAGTCGACTATAATTACTTTTCGTTCTATAAGTCGATTTTGTAACTAGATCAGAAATAGCTTCTGTTTTAGGAACATGCAATATAAAACGGCCGGATAGAAATTGGCCGTTATATATGCGTTGTATTCATTTTTGATAATCATAATCACATATGGTAATGATTCTTAACTAATACAATTTGCTACACACATAACTAATAAAATCAAATCTCACAACAAATTACTAGCATAGTTCAACCTCAAGGTTTCACAATATATATATAACCCCATGTCAAATTACTAAACTACCCTCCACCCCTATCACTAGTTCTACACACCACATAACTCACCTAAGCAACTCCATAGAGCCTATCATATGACTAGCAGGCTGACCACAAGCTCTGACCAAATTAGAATGATTATTAGTACCATGGTTGTTCATAGTAACAACATTAAACTCTGGTGGTGGAACTGGTGCTGATGTTTTTGTCGGCATAGCACCAGCACCACCATTAGCAGCCGCAACTTGTTCCAGAGTTTGCACTTGTTTTTTCAAGAACTTCATATAATGAGCAGCCTCATCCAACATTGAAGCCGTATCCATCTTAGTACCGCCGGGAACTAATCTTTGCAATATCCTAATCCTCTCACTAATCCTCTCCCTCCTATGCCTAGCTGCCACGCTCTGAGGATCTTTCGATATCTTCACGTTCCGCCTCTTAGGTGCCTTAACCGACTCAGGATCAATTTGTACGGGCTGCAAGGCCGCCATACGAAATATCATCTCCCTCATGGCCTCAACCGAGTCTGGCTTCTGCTGAAACCAACTCCCACGTGGGAATTCACGTAAAGCTCTCACATGCACTGATGGGATGATTACGGGTGGTGGTGTACGGTACATAAGGTGGCCATGTTGTGATGGTGTGTGGTGGTTTGTTGTGGAGCTTGCGCCTGTGAACTCGACGAGTGGTGAGTCCGAAAGATCGTGGAATGGAGGAAGAGGGTATTGCTCAGGAAGTTCATCAAGTTCCATCATCATCGGCATCATTTCCATTTGATGTTTGGGATGAAAACACACGGCAAAAGTGTTTTTAGTATGCGTGAGTGATTAAAATTAAGAATTAGGGTTTTTATGTGAATAGCACAGTAGTGCAAGAGCAGTATGCAAGAAGAGGGTATAAATAACAATTTCTAAGGCTAATATTTTATTGTGATTTTATTAAAGGTCGAATTTATTGCTACAACATATATAAAGATAGAGACCTCAAACTACTTATATAAATAGGAGTAAAGTGAAAAAGTCTATATAACAAAACTTGAATAATATTTAAGATTTATTGTATTTTGGTCTTGAAGGAAATTAAAGTTGTTTCAACTCTGACGATCCCAGAAACATGCATGTATACTACGCAAATTTTATTAGTAGCAAAATTACGTTATCTTATTTAAATTTGACAAGTACCCGTTTTAAGGAAGTATTAACACATATGAAAAATTAAATAGTACCGGGCACTCACTGATAAATGGCAAACAACCGGCTAACGGGCCTGTTTGGTAAGAGCTTTTTTAGGAGCTATTAGATTTTTGTTACAAAAATAATCTTTTTTAAAATAAGTAGTTCCGTTTGGATATATTAACTTCAAGCTTTTATTTTAAATAAATAGCTCCAAAATGAAAAGCTGATTCATGAAGCTTTTTAAACATCTTGGAGCTGTTAAAATTTTAAATTACTGTTATACCCTCCAAACATTTGTTTACATTATAAATATGTCTTTTTATGTCGTTTTACATCTTATAATTATATTTAACAGCTAACTTACCAAACACTTTATTGAAAAAAAGGTACAACTTGTAGCTCATGTTAACAGCTTTGCAGTTTACAGTTTACAGCTCACAGTTTACAGCTTAAAGCATACAGCTTAGAGACAATTTTGCCAAACCATTGAGTTGTAGCTATTTAGACATACACTTGCCATAAATAAGGATATAATATAGTTCAATATGTATGCACCTATAAAGTGATTGCTCGTCAATTCAATATAAATTTCTTTTTAAACAAACACTTCAATATAATCGAAACCGGTTTGTTGTTAGAAATTTGACCTTTGGGAAGAAAGATAAAAAAGAAACAGTACATATATACTTATTATATACATTGACTTTTATTTTGGATTCATATACTTTTTTTTTGGAACAGCTTGGATTCATATACTTTTTTTTTTTTTTTTTTTTTTTTTTTTACGGCAATTATATTAAGAACATAGCAAGAAGCTAGCATCAAGTATTACAATGATTAGATATGGCGTTACGAGGGTTAGAATACTACTCTATCTAATTACAAAAGTTTTTGCTACATCTACTAGAAATCCAATTGAACGAGTGAAGCTTTACATCATTTAGAATCACATCTTTGTTGCTTCGGTTGTTGTTGAAAGTTATATCGTTTCTATTCCGCCAAAGAATCCAAATAGTTGATTGAATCACGCCATCAAAAAGGTTTGTGAGAGTAGATGTGAGATTTGCCCGATCCGCCAAAGTGATTGCCTCAAAGAGATTGGAAGGAATTTAGTTGTGAAGATTCCACCGTTTTAAAATGCCGGTCCACGTTTGCTTTGCTATGGCACAATGAACAAAAATGTGATTTTCTGTTTCGAGATCATCATCACAAACAGGGCACCGAACCGAGTGTAGATCAATTCCTTAATTAGCCGTGTTGATGTTTTATATTAATTACGAAGTTTTGTGAAGCACTTTTTTTAATTATCTTTTCTGACATTTTACACGACTAATCTAGTTTGAACTCACATTTACACAAAATCAAACTGTGTAATGTTTTTGTTTTTCATGAGGTTAATTAACTTGACCACCTAAAGTTGTTTGCACATAGCATAAATAATGTTATTGCAAAATATGTGATGGGTATTGAATTGGGTTAGAATTACGTATTGGGTTGTTCTAACGGGTCGGTGATGGATTATGCTTGCACTAAACCAAGTAATGAAATGATTCCTTACATAAATGAAAGTAAACCGTTAGCCTTACCGTAGGGACGGACCCCACGATTAAGCTCCGGCGTGAGAGTAAGTAACCATATTTGTTAGAGAATGTTCGAAGTGTGTTTTTACGTGAAGTCGAAAAATAAGGGATGGTTGTCTTTTAGCAAATGTTCTGATAATGCTGGTGTTTGTTACACGAAGGTTCTTGATTCTCTCAAGAGCTGGAACGACCATTTCTTCTGGGTTGATAGCTTTGCTTGCCCAGCTCTTTTTCCATGGCATTCTAATAAGAGTGTCACTAAAGATCCTTGTTGTTCCCCTTACACAATTAGAATTAACTACAAAGTTAAACTAATCGTGTTCTATGACTAAGTAATGTATTGATTAACTAAACAAAATAAGTAAAACGTAAATGATAAAGACAAGAGTTTTTCAACATTTAAATTCTTATTAGAAGTTAATCAAAAGAATCTATACCCAAGTGTTTGCGGAAAAAACACTTGGGATTGAAATGACAAGTATGGTGTTGTCTCCTCACTAAACTTAAGCTGAGCTTAAGTGGCAACTATAAGGAACCACTGAGCTATCTCAGGGACTAAGTTGCTCTTTGGGGGAGTAAAAGTGGTTTGTGAATTTCTAAGCATTAATTGCACAAACTTGTCCACTTTTTCTCCCTTATGAACCTATTTATAGACAAGTATAAAAGAGCACCCGTGACTTAAAAGACAAAAGAATGACCTAAGCTAATCAGGACAAAATATTGATGTATTTTGTCCCTATTACAAGAACCTATTTTGGGTATAAGACAATTGTACTTTCTGAGTAACAGTGATGACACTGTTCATGTTCTAAAGCCTTTCAGGGAAAGTTTGACATTGGCCTGATAAGGACTTCTCCTTATCTCTTCAAATCTATCCCGCCTTGTCCCGCCTTTCTTTCAGTCTTCAGGTTCTTCAGTCTTGGTCTTCAGTCTTCAATCTTCATTCTTCATAGTTGTTGAGGAGACTGGGGTTCAGTGAGTTATTGTCATCACTCACTGAACCCATTATCTTCTTCTTTGGCTTAGGTGACACTCAGGGAGTTCCGCCTTACTGAATAGTGAATCCTTCTTCTTAGACTCGTCCTAGGCATCTTGAAGATAATTCACTGAGTGACTGTTCACTCAGTGACCTGAGAGCGTTCAAGGTTATTTGACACTTAAGATAATTTGTATTCAAATCTTTGTTTCAGGATGCTTGGGTACTGAATGGACCCAACAATCTCCCCCTATTTGGATATAAATTTAGCCTAAGTGTTTGATCAGTGTAAGTGAGCAAATGGACTTCTTCTTACACTAAATATACTAGAAAGCAATTAAAGGACACTGATATAATAAACATGGGCCATCATCTTATTCATAATCATTACATCAGTCCTATCATCTAAACATAATACTCAGGGAAAAGTACTCAGACTTCCTTAATTCCCATGAGTTCCAATTTAGCTTTCTTAGACACCAACACCTGCTTATCGGGTCTCTCACTCATCATCTTTTCCATCAGTCTTATGAACTCTTCATTCTCAGGGCTCTTCACATGAAGTGCCATAAGCTTGTAGGCCAGAAGAGTTGTTGTTTCCACCAGATGTATGTCACTGACTCTTTGGAACGCTTGTTGACCAAACTCATCAATAAAGAAGATACCAAACTCAGGGTGCTTGATCACTTTGTTGGGATAGAACTTGACACCTTCAGGAGGAGTTCTGTTGCAGTGTAGAGCAGCTATAAATTGTTCAGGTTCTTGGCCTATAACTTTTCTCTTCTTCCCTGTGCTCTGAGTTGGTTCAGGGAATGTTAGTCCCTGAGAAGCAAATGCCTTTTGATGATCGATTCCTAAGCTCTTGGCCACCATTTCCAGTTCCTCATATTTGTTATTCAGGGCAGCCAGAAGGTCAGGAACACACCTATTCTTCTTCTTCCTCAGGATGGGCCCCATCATGTCCCATTCCTTGATCCCATATTCTGAGAACTTGAAAGGTTTATTCTTCTCAGTCTTCCTTGGTCCTCTATGAACTGTTATGGCTATGGGATCAGTGTTGGCATGAATGGTCATGTCAGTAATGGGACCTTCACCCTTTGTCATTGTCATGGCCCAGACATACCTCTCATAGTTCTTCCTCTTTCTTTCAGTGTTTAGCTTGATCTTCAGGTTGTGTTCTTTGATTCAGTCTGCCTGAAGTTTGAGGAACTGTTCCCCATTGATATTCTGCTCAGTCTCTCTGATGACTTCCTTAGCCACTTCAGCAATCACTGGCCTACTGAGCTTTTTAGCCTTGATCCTTTCCTCTTCATCCAAAACTGCGGCCACTTCTTCACTGGCTCCCTTGAAGATTCTCCCATCATCTAATATTATTTCCATGAGTACTGGTGCATCAGGGTCAGGACGCACTTCTCTTGGTGCCTTTACCAGTTTGGGAGGTGAATCTTCAGTCTCCATGATTCCCTTCCCTTTGTCAGTGGGAGGGGGTGTACTGAAGGAGGCCTCAGGGAACTTCATGGTTGTTGTTGCTTCAGTTGGAATGGGTGTTGTAGCAACAACAAGGGCTGAATAAGTTGAGGTTTCTGGCATGAAGCTTTGAAGAGGAACAACTTCAGTGATACCGGTAGCTTCAGGTTCAGGAACCGATTCATCAGGTTTCTCCCCCTCAACAGATGCTGGAGCTTCAGTGAAAGCATCTGTTGACTGAGGAGCTGGGGGAACTTGAGAGGCATGAAGAACTGTTAGGATTCGACACACGGTTAAGGTGGTTAAACCTTTTATTCTTTATGTGTATGATATATTGAGTTAATATGATTAAGAATGCGGAATCTACTTAATCACACTTAGAAGGTTATTTGTGTTATGGAAATGGAACAGTTGTGTTTGTTATATGACAAAGAACAATGAAAGATTAACACCAAACGATTCAATATTATTAATGATAATAATACGAGTGATCTTGAGATATCACTAGGGTTACAACCTTGAATCTTAAGTTTCTATGTTCTTAAGAGATATATTTTGCACTATAAGTTTAAAACACACTATTGAACACACATATCTCTAAGTCTAAGATCTTTCTTTTATATCACAAGAAAGATCTTTACAATATTGTTTAGTCTAGTCAAACTATTTGCTAACTTATCTTGAGTGTGTCAGTACATAAGATACAACATGTATCTTAGTACACAACTTGATATTGATCACTTTGTTAAAAGATATTATCTACCGTATATCCTTGACTTTAGTACACAAATATCTTTTCAATACTTATCCAACCAGCAGTTGTATATGTGACAATTATCTACTCAGCAGTATCAACTCAGCAGTCCCTTCTTTGTAACTACCAGTTAGAACGGTTAGTTATAACTTGAACAGTCCTAAGATATACACCAGCAGTTGGAACTGTTAGAGTATTCTTCACAGCAGTTGGAACTGTTAATACCTGAAATTCTTGATACTTAATCTTCAGAACATTTAATTCCCAACAATCCTCCCCTAAACATGTGAATCCATTTCAACATGTTTCTGAATTAAATTATGGATTGTGAAGATCTTTCAAACACTTCATAGTCAGACCCTTGATCTGAACTTTCTTCTGTTCTGTGAGATTGAATATCTTTCTCAGTAGCTCATCTGCTTTGTTCTTTGACTTTAACAATATCAACACATCGCTCCAATCTTGGACTAAAAGATGGTGCAATTTCCTTGGATGGAGGAATTATAAGAGGCAATGGTGCTGTGTATCTTGGATGCTTGTTTCAACAAGTGAAATCATCTATCAGCATGCCTTTGCAAGTGATGAACAAACGTGGTAAACTGAAATTGAACTTTTCTTCGTTTGACCTAGATAGAACTTTCTCCTTTGGAATGTTCTTGTCATTTTCAACCTCCATGTCATCATCTTGTATGCTCTTGTCTTTTCCTCCCTTACATTGGGTTTTTCTTCCTTTCTTGGGCTTTTATTTCCTCCCCTGAGATGTTTCCTCCCCTGAAGCAAATAAAATTTTAAATCCTCCCCTTGTTTGGAAGATCTCTCACCATCATCCCATCACTATCTGATCTACCAATGTGAACTTGTTTTCAGACAATGTTGTACATGAAGCCATCAATTCCTTAAGAGTTTAAGTTGCTGCCCTCATCACTTCTAGGTGTGTTAACTCCTATGAGAGGTGATTCATTGGACATTTGATTCATGGTCCATCAATGGATGGTTTTTGTGAATCCTTTGAAAATCCTTTTAAGAAACTTTTGCCTTAGCAGTATGCATATGATTTTATTATGAAAAATCATACTGCTTTCAACCATTTTGAAGGGATTAAATATATAACAGACACTTAATCAAAATTTCGGTTTAAAGCAACCTCTGGTTGTGTGAGAACCAATGTTTTCAGTTATCTTAATAACTGCCTGTGTAAAGATAAACCTATTCAAAAGGCTTTCTTGACAGGGTTTCCAGCTCATAGTAATTGTTTCCTCTAACACAAGTGTTAGATTCACTTTTACTAGCTGTTCTTTTTATCAGATGTCCTTAGACTTGCTCATTATACTTGAAAGTATAAAATGATAGAAAGTGAGTTGAGTCAGTTACTATCTGACCAACTAAGTCATCAATTCAATGTGAAATTTCATACTTAGGTTTCAAGAAAGAAGTTTTAAGGAGTTTTAAATTCCCAAACTCAGTCCATCATAAACCCAATATGTCAGCAACTAATATCTCAATTCTGCTGCTTCCATTTCACTTGAAACATCCTTTTGTGTTCACATGATCATACCTGAAATTGTTAGTCTAAAACCAAAAGAACAATGTACAAAGTACTTGTCTTATATTAGAATAATCATAGGACTAACTGTATGAATAACACAATTTAAATTTGTACTAGCAGCACAAACTTTTGTAATAGCAGTAGAAACTTTTAAAACTAGCAGTACAAACAAAAATTTATTTACCAAAACACAAAGTTTAAAATCATTGAGGATTAAGCATTCCAATACTTGCTACCAAGTACTGAAACCTTCCAACATCAAAAGCTTTGGTTAGCAGATCTGCAAAATTGAATTCTGAAGCAATTTTAAGAACTTGAATTAATTTTTTCTCATTGCAGTCTCTTATAAAGTGATGTCTAATTTCAATGTGTTTTGTTTTAGAATGTTGCACTAGATTTTTAATAATACAAATTGTACTACTATTATCAACATGAATAACAGTGTTTAAGAAATTGTACCCATAGTCAAGGAGTTGGTTTTGAAGCCATAGAACTTGACCACAGCAACTTGCAGCAACTATATATTCAGCTTCAGTTGTTGAATTTGCCACACTTGTTTGCTTCTTACACTGCCATGAGACAAGTCTACACCCAAGGAATTGACATCCTCCAGTTGTTGACTTTCTGTCCAAGCTAGCACCAGCATAATCACTATCCGAAAATGCTACCAAGTCAAAAGGAGATTCCCTTGAATACCATAGACCCAACCTTGGTTGACCCTTGAGATATCTAAAAATCCTCTTGACTGCAGTTAAATGAGAAACCTTTGGAGTAACTTGAAATCTTGCACAGGCACAAACAGAGAACATGATATCAGGTCTAGATGATGTAAGATACATCAAGGAGCCTATCATAGATCTGTAAGTGTGTACATCCACATTTTCTCCATCTAAGTCTTTTAGAAGTGGCTTCTCAGAGTCCATTAGTGTGCTTGCCATTTTTGAATCAGCAAAGTTGAACTTCCTTAGTATCTCAGCAACATATTTATCTTGACTAATAAATATGCCTTCATATGATTGCTTAACTTGCAGACCCAAAAAGAATGTAAGTTCTCCCATAGAACTCATCTGAAACTTATCATGCATAAGTTTCTCAAACTCTAAACACATTTCCTTCCTAGTAGATCCAAAGATAATGTCATCCACATACACCTGCACTAACAGAAGATCCTTCTTGTGTTGTTTGATGAAAAGTGTCTGATCAATCTTTCCTCTTTGAAATCCATTTTCTAATAAGTAGGAAGCTAGTGTTGCATACCAAGCTCTTGGTGCCTGATGAAGGCCATAGAGAGCTTTAACTACTCTGTACACTTTGTCTGGATGTTGTGGGTCAATGAAGCCTGGAGGTTGTGTAACATACACCTCTTCTTCAATTGTTCCATATAAGAATGCACTCTTGACATCCATTTGATAAACTGTGAAGCCTAAAAATGAAGCATAAGCTAAGAAAAGCCTAATTGCCTTAATCCTTGCTACTGGAGCATAAACCTCATCATAGTCTATTCCTTCTTCTTGTGTGTACCCTTGGGCTACTAATCTAGCCTTATTCCTAATCACTATTCCCCTTTCATCTCTTTTATTCTTGAAAACCCATCTAGTGCCAATTACCTTTGCATCCTTAGGTAAATCAACTAGCACCCATACCTTCTGAATCTTGAACTGAAGAAGCTCCTCTTGCATAGCTTCTACCCAGCTTGAATTATCTAAGGCTTTCAGAATGTTCTTTGGTTCATCTTGTGAGAGAAAACATACAAACAAGCAAGAGTTTGAAAACTCATGCTGCTTTGAAGCATAAAGGGCATCAAGAAGCCCTTGTTGGTCTGAAGACATCAGTTATTGTCTTGTCTTCACACCTGACTGTACATCTCCAATCACATTATCTAGGGTGTGGACTTTGTGAATTCTTGTTTGTGGAGTAGAAGGAACTTGATAATTTGATGGAAGATTGTTGAAATCCACCTCATTATCTGAGAATTCTGCTTCTTTCGTTTCTGAAGGGCCAGCAGTTGAATGCTCTGTCTCAGTAGTACAAACTGCTTTTGAACTGCTAACTTGACTATCTTGTTTCTCAGTTCCATCTTTCTTGCTTTCATCTTCAACACCTTCTTTAGCTTTGCCAGAAGAAGATTCATCAGTTGTTGAAGTTGATTCCACAATTGTACTTGACCATATTGGCATCCAAACATGATCTTGGTTTGTCTCCTTTTCTAACCTTGCCTCATCTGTTGCTTGTGAACCTGAAAAATTATTAGTTTCAACAACAACAGGCACATAATTCATTGATTTGGTTAGAGTTTCAAGATCAAATAGCCATTTTGGTCCTTGACCTTCTACATTGGATTTATCTTCCAAAAACTCCACATGTAGGTTTTCTTCTACAATCATAGTTCTTTTGTTGTATACTCTAAATGCTTTGCTATTTAGAGAATATCCAACAAAGAATCCTTCATCTGCTTTACCATCGAATTTTCCTAAATGGTCTAAGGTATTGAGAATTGTCACATGACATCCAAAAGGTCTAAGAAATCCTATTGCAGGAGTTCTACCTCTAAAAAGTTCATATGATGTCTTATTGTGAGGCTGTACAACTAAAACTCTATTTTGAACATAGCAAGCAGTGCTAACTGCTTCAGCCCAAAAAGTTATAGGTAGCTTAGAATCAGCTAACATTGTTCTAGCAGCTTCAATTAGTGTTCTATTCTTCCTCTCAACAACACCATTATGTTGTGGTGTTCTAGCAACACTAAATTCTCTCCTAATACCTTTTTGTTTGCAGAAATCATCCATAACTCTATTCTTAAACTCAGTCCCATTATCACATCTAATGACTTTCACTTTCTTGTCTACTTGGTTTTCTATCTGTGTAATGAATGTCTTAAGGATGCTTGTAGTCTCATCCTTAGTAGATAGAAAGAAAACCCATGTAAATCTGGTATAGTCATCAATTATAACAAGACAATATCTCTTATGCATTATACTACTTACTGAAACAGGTCCAAATAAGTCCATATGAAGCATAAACAATGATTGATTGATAGAGTTAAAAATCTTGGGCTTACAAGTGGCTTTGTGTTGTTTGCCTTTAAGACAAGCAATGCATGTTTGATCATTTTCAAATCTTTTGTGAGGTAAACCTCTTACCAAACCATTCTTAACAATTTTATTTATGGTTTTGAAGTTAATATGACCAAGCCTTCTATGCCATTTCATTGATTCATCCAATGTGGCCTTTGCAACAAGACAAGTTGTTGGGAATAAAATGTTCAAGTCAAAGAGCCTGCCAGATATGTCAAAGAGCCTGCTAGTTGATTTTGAAGAGTATGAAGATGTACTAACAGTACCTTCTGGGTAGAAGGTACTGCTAGTTGATAAAGGTCCTGCCAAGCTTTATGTCAAGTTGATAGATATTTTGTAATAGATATTTAGTTGAATTATTAGTCTTTGTACATTGTTATACGTTATGTAGAAGTAGTTTAGTCTTCTGTGGTACACAGAAGAATATTACAGAGTTGTTACATTGGTAGTTGTATTTAATTGTAGGCTAGAATAGTCAAAGTAACATATTATATTCAACCACTTGACAACTTGTAATTAGGGTACCTTATTGTATAAAAGGTTCCCTATGACACCTCCTTCATGCATGCATCTCTTCAACTATTAACCAAAACTGAACAATCTCTCAAGTAACTTAGTTACTCATTTCACAAATCCTTTGACAATCTAAGATTCAAGATTACTTTGTAATCCCGGTGATAATTAGATCATCCGTATTATTTCATCAATAATATTGAATCGTTTTGTGTTAACTAAAGTTGTGTTCCTTGTTCATTACATACTCACGTTTACATAAACTCACCACCTTTGTGTTCTTTTAAGTGTGTTGTAGTAGATTCCGCATACTAAACACATTCATACATAAATATCTCAAACACATTACTAAGATTCACATCCCAAGTGTTTGCGCAATCCTTTCCACAAGTGGTATCAGAGCTGGGCTGATATTTACAAATTTAAAAGAACAATGGATGTTGAACATATTCAAACAAATGTTGCAGCTAAACTTCCATTACTCAAGCAAAATGAGTTTGATATGTGGCGACTAAGGGTAGAACAATACTTTCAAGTGCAAGACTATGCACTTTGGGAAATCATTGAAGAAGGCAACTCATTTAAACCCTCAATCACCACTACCACAGTAAACGATGCTCTTGTAACACAAATACAAACAAGCCCATCAAGTGCAGAAGAAAGAATTCAGAAGCGAAATGATCTAAAAGCCAGGAGTATGTTACTGATGACTATTCCAAATGATCAGCTTTTGATCTTTAACAAATACAAAGATGCTAAAACCCTTTTTGAAGCTATTGTGGCTAGATTTGGTGGTAATGATGCTACCAAGAAAACACAGAAAACACTTCTCAAACAGCAGTTTGAGAACTTCACAGCCACAACAAATGAGTCTTTGGACAGTATGTTCAATAGACTTCAGAAGCTTTCAAGCCAGTTAGCCATCCATGAAGTGATGATAACTCAAGAAGACCTAAACTCCAAATTTCTTAGGAGTTTACCCACAGAATGGTCCATGCATGTCATTTTCTGGAAAAACAAACCAGATATTGATCAGATGAGTCTTAATGATCTCTACAACAATTTTAAAATAGTAGAGCATGAAGTGAAGAAGACTACTGGGTCAAGCTCAAGAAATATGACTTTTGTTTCATCTCCAAGCACCTCAAAGGTTGTTAATGAAGAAAAAGATGGAAGAGAAGAAGGTACTGCCAACACAAACTTTGGTACTGCTAGTACTTCCAGTAGTACCAAAACCATTCTAGATGAAACAATTGGGTGTGCCTTCCTTACATCACAACATAATGGGTCCATACTAACTTTTGAAGATCTTCAAGAGATTCATCCCGATGATCTTGAAGAGATGGACATAAAGTGGCAACTTTCACTTCTGAGCATAAGGGCTAAGAAGTTGTTGATGAGGACTGGTAAGAAGATTACCATAGATGGTAATGAGCCTGCTGGGTATGATAAGTCCAAGGTGAAGTGCTATAACTGCCACATGAAGGGTTACTACTCTAGAGAGTGTAGAAGACCTAAGAAGCAGGATGACAAGGGTAGAGGGTTTGACAACAGGAATAAAGGAAGCTTTGAGAAGAAAGGAAGCTTTGAGAGCAAGAGTAAGGTTGTGGAAGTTGCTGAGCCTAAAGCAATGGTTGCTATTGATGGCATGGGTTTTGATTGGAGTTTCATGGGTGAAGAGGAGTCAACTTCTGATGAATTGGCTTTAATGGCATTCTCCACTCCTGAGGTAAAAATTACCAAATGTTCTAATAATTGTGAAGTTTTTGAAGAATTGCAAACTTTAAAAAAATGTTATGATGAACTGACATTAGAACACAGAAAAACACATCAAAACTTAGTCGATTATAAGTGTGGTATGGCCAAGCTTGAAAAACAAATCATTCACTTTAGAGAAAATGAACTTACCTTTTCTGATGCAAAAGCTATTCTTAATAGAAAAATATTTTTGAAAGATTCAGAAATAGAAATGCTAAGAACTGAGTGTACTAAAGTGACATTGGCTAGAGATAATATTGCACTGACTGTTACCAAATTGGAAATTGCATCTGATTGTACTAGGAGCATAGTTGAAAATCAGATGAATAAAAGAATCAAATCTGGGATAGGATACAATAAATGTCCACCTCCTTATAGAGGAATTCCTTGTCCCCCAGGATCAGATCTTGCTGAATCAGGTTTACATGAATTCATTAACAAACCATTGGCTAAACCTGTAGAGAAAAGTGAACCTTCTGAGAGTGCAAATATTGCCTCACTCTCTAAGGTGCTCACTGATAAGAAACCAGATATTCTAATTATTGAAGATTGGGTATCTGATGATGATGAAGATGAGACTGTTTCTATCAAAGGAATCAAAGTAGGACCAATCAGTCCTAAAAGAGTAGAGATTAAGGCTAAGGCTAAAGCTGTTTTGAAAACAGTTGAAAGTTGTGAAAAATGTAATAACAAACCTAGGGGAAGCCAAAGAAATTGGAACAACCTTAAGTCACAACAACTAGGTGATGACTTTGTTATGTACAATAAGGCTTGTTATTACTGTGGTAGCTTTAATCATCTTCATGCTTATTGTAATAATTGGGTTTCTGGGAGTAAATCAAAGTCTAAAACAAATGTTACTCACCCCAGAAAAAGTTTTGTTAAGTCTAACACCACAAAAGTTAAACATACTGTTAGACAAAATAAGCCTGTTATTACAAAACCAACTGATAAGGGTACAAGAAACACTTTCAAATATGTACCAAAAGTTGTGAATAGTCCTATTCAAAAGAAATCTGTGGTCAAAACACAAGTTTGGAGACAAAAACCAAAAGGTCCTGCTAGACCAAAAGGTCCTGCTAGACCAAATGGTACTGCCAAAATTGGTACTGCCAAAATTGGTACTGATAGACCAAAGACCACAAAATGGATAAAAAGGGAAAGTGCTGTTAAGTCCTCAGCATGTTGGATCTGGAAACCAATCCAATCAAAAGGTGCATCAACAATCCTGAAAAGGTTTGATTTCATTGATGCAAGAGGCAAACCCAAGTCTGTCATGGCTTGGGTACCCCAAGGAAACTAATATGTTTATTCATGTGCAGGAACATTCATCTGATATTGGTGATCAAGGATATGTAGATAGTGGATGTTCAAGGCACATGACAGGCAACATGTCATTCCTCACAGACTTCAAAACATTTGATGGAGGATATGTTACCTTTGGGGGAGGAATAAAAGGAAAGATCACTGGTAAAGGTACTATCAAAACCAGTAAACTAGATTTTGAAAATGTGTATTTTGTGAAAGAACTTCAGTTTAATCTCCTTAGTGTCTCACAAATGTGTGACAAAAAGAACAATGTTCTATTTACTGACAATGAATGTATGGTTCTTTCTTCTGATTTTAAAATGCCTGATGAAAGTCAGATCCTTCTTAAAATCCCAAAAAGGAACAATATGTACAGTGTTGATTTAAAGAACATTGATCCTAAGGAGAGTCTAACTTGTTTGGTAGCAAAAGCCTCATTGGATGAATCTATGCTTTGGCATAGAAGACTTGGTCATGTAAACTTTAAAACAATCAACACTATTGCAAAATATGATTTAGTAAGAGGTTTACCCAAAAAGATTTTCCAAAATGACCAAACTTGTGTTGATTGTCTAAAAGGCAAACAACATAGAGCTTCTTGTAAGCCCAAGACCCATAACTCTATTTCTCAGGCTTTATACATGCTTCATATGGATCTCTTTGGTCCTACTAATGTGAGTAGCTTGAATGGAAAGAAATATTGTCTTGTTGTTACTGATGATTATAGCAGATTTTCTTGGGTTTTCTTTTTAAGATCTAAACATGAAACTAGTGAGATTCTTAAATCTTATATCACTGAGGTAGAAAACCAATCTAATAAGAAAGTCAAAGTCATCAGATGTGACAATGGGACAGAGTTCAAGAATAGGGTTATGGATGACTTTTGCAAGGAAAAAGGCATAAAAAGAGAATTTAGTGTAGCTAGAACCCCACAGCAAAATGGAGTAGCAGAAAGGAAGAATAGAAAACTTATAGAGGCTGCTAGAACTATGTTAGTAGACTCTAAGTTGCCTATTTCATTTTGGGCTGAAGCAGTAGGTACTGCTTGTTATGTACAAAACAGGGTTCTTGTGACAAAACCTCATAGAAAGACACCTTATGAACTTTTCTTTGGTAGAACACCATCTTTAAGTTTTATGAGACCTTTTGGTTGTCATGTCACTATTCTAAATACCAAAGATCATTTAGGCAAATTTGATGGAAAAGCTGATGAAGGCTATTTGATAGGGTATTCCTTGCAGAGTAAGGCCTATAGAGTGTACAATACTTGCACTAGGCTAGTGGAAGAGAATCTTCACATAGAGTTTCAAGAGAAACTAACAAATGTGAAAGGAATTGGACCAGATTGGATGTTTGATATTGATAGGCTTTCAGAATCTATGAATTATGTGCCTGTTTCAGGTACAAATACTAATGATGATGCAGGTTTTGAAGATAATGTTGAAACTCCTAAAGATCAAGATTACATCTGGATGCCAATTTGGAAAGGTTTGGATCCATCTTCAAGTCAAGAAGAACCTTCAAACACAAGAAATGAAGGAAATGAAGATGATCATGGAACTCAGAATCAAGAGAATCAAGAAAGTGGTGCAAATGACAATGGTACTGCTAGTTCACCAGATGGTACTGCTAGTTCAAGAATTGATACTGCTAAGCCATTGAATGTTCAAATAGATGATTCTTTACCAGAAGAAGTGGGGATTGGCAATCTTCCATTTACCTATGAAGTTCCTACAACACATAACACAAGAATCCTCAAAGATCACTCAACTGATGATGTGATTGGTAGCCTAGATTCTGGTGTTAGAACAAGATCACAAGTTGGTTTATCTCAAGTCTTGACTTCAGACCAAGAAGGATTTATCTCCTCTATTTATGAAGAAAAGAATAATGAAGGTGCCAACATATGCCTGTTTTCATGTTTTCTATCTCAGGCTGAACCCAAAAACATAAACAAAGCTTTAGATGATGCAAGTTGGGTGGAAGCAATGCAAGAAGAGCTTCTCCAATTCAAGATTCAGAAGGTTTGGATATTGGTTGATTTGCCCAAAGGTCATAGGGCAATTGGAACCAAATGGGTGTTCAGAAACAAGAAAGATGAAAGAGGTATAGTGATCAGAAACAAAGCAAGATTGGTAGCCCAAGGATATACTCAAGAAGAAGGGGTAGATTATGAAGAAGTGTTTGCTCCAGTTGCAAGACTTGAAGCAATTAGGCTTTTCTTGGCCTATGCTTCATTCATAGGCTTCACTGTCTATCAAATGGATGTTAAGAGTGCATTTTTATATGGTGAAATTGAAGAACCAGTGTATGTCTCTCAACCTCCAAGCTTCATTGATGCAGAGTATCCAGACAAGGTTTATAAGGTTACCAAGGCTCTTTATGGTCTACACCAAGCTCCAAGGGCATGGTATGAAACATTGGCTTGCTTTCTACTAGAAAGTGGATTCCAAAGAGGCAGGATTGATCCAACTTTGTTCATCAAAAGAATAAAGAAAGATATCTTGCTAGTGCAGATTTATGTAGATGACATTATCTTTGGATCTACAAACCAAGACTTATGTGTAGAATTTGAAAAACTTATGCATAGTAAGTTTGAAATGAGTTCCATGGGGGAACTTACTTTCTTTTTGGGTCTCCAAGTGAAACAATCTCAAGAAGGCATATTTATCAGCCAAGATAAGTATGTAGCAGAGATCCTAAAGAAATTTCAGTTTGCTGATTCTAAGGTTGCAAGTACACCAATGGATCCAGAAAAAGGGCTACTCAAGGATGCTGAAGGAGAAGATGTTGATTTGCACAATTATAGATCAATGATTGGGTCTTTGATGTACCTTACATCATCAAGACCAGATATCATGTTCTCAGTATGTGTATGTGCAAGGTTTCAAATACATCCCAAAGTCTCTCATCTCACAGCAGTCAAAAGAATCTTTAGATATCTTAAGGGTCAACCTAGGTTGGGTCTTTGGTATCCAAGGGAATCATCTTTTGAATTGGTGGCTTATTCTGATAGTGACTATGCTGGTGCAACTCTAGATAGAAAATCCACAACTGGTGGATGTCAATTTCTTGGTTGCAGACTCATCTCTTGGCAATGCAAGAAACAAACAATGGTGGCCAACTCTACAACTGAAGCAGAATATGTTGCTGGTGCAAGTTGTTGTGGGCAAGTTCTTTGGATCCAAAATCAAATGCTTGACTATGGGTACAATTTTCTTAACACCATTATTTACGTTGACAATAGCAGTACTATATGTATCATTAAAAACCCAGTTCAACACTCAAAAACAAAACACATTGAAATCAGACACCATTTCATAAGGGATTGCAATGAGAAAAGGTTAATACAAGTTGTTAAAATTGATTCTGAAAAGAATTATGCAGACCTTCTCACCAAAGCTTTTGATTTAGGTAGATTCAAATATCTTGTAGGAGGTATTGGAATGATAAATCTTTGAAAAACATGTGTTTTTGTACATAAAATTAACTGGTATTGACTTTTAAACATGGTACTGCTAGTTAGTCAAAAGGTACTGTTAATTCATAATTGGTCCTGCTAGTATCAAATTTGCTATGTTTTGTTCATATTGATGCTTAATTGTTTAAAATGCTATAGATCAAGTGCTTTGCACTTTGTTCTTTTGGTTTGCAACTAACACATTTCAGGTTGAGAACAAAACAAGAGATTTTCCAAACAAAAAGGAAGTTATTTACATCTCAGGGGAGGTAACAATCTCAGGGGAGGAAATAATTGTAACACCCCAACCCAACAAGGGTAAAGATGTCACAACGATGGTTTCATATCAGAACAAACACAAGCATTTGACATTAATAATACAATAGAATTCAAGGGTTACAAAGAAAAATCTGAAACTACAAGGTTACAATTCAATATCTTCTACGTCTAATTTACGGTTCTTCTAGTCAATCTTCAATAGCTAATAAAGTCTTCTAATTCCCAAGTACTCTCCACTCACCCAGCTTCCAAACTAAAACCTGCCGCAGGAAAAGGAAATGCGGCTGAGCTACGAAAGCTCAGTGAACAGATATAACGATAACAAAGCAGTAATAAAGGGTAGTGAGGTAAGTGAAACATTTCAAGGTGTGACAGGAGTAGGAAAGAAAATGGGAAAAGGTTATCAAGAATTGGTTACAATAGATAGGTGTAAAGGAAACCATAACCCACCACAAGCCCAAGTCAAATCAAGTCAAGTCAAGTATCAAGTCAAACATAGGTTATAGGGTAACAGTAACAATAATCCACTACGAGCCCAGATCAAATCAAATCAAGTAAACAAGTATACATGTATACGGAGGGGTGACCTCGGTATGCCAAGTATAATATGAGGGGATACCTCCAAGGGTTGGAGTCATGAGCTCCCAAGAGTGAATGACGTGTATCGCACACACCCATCATGTCACTAAACAATTCAAGTAATCAAGTCAAGTCAAGTCAAGTACAAATCTAGGATGCATCCATGCGCCCCTGTAGGCTGCCACAATGTCTTCATCTACGCGCAAGTCAAGTATCAAGTCATGGCAGGGACGGGATAGGTAATCACTTTCCTACCCAAAAGTCAAGCCATTGGTGCAACAATGACAAGGACATGAAACCCTCATGCCTAGTATGGCTCGTAGTCTCAAACTGTGGGTCAAGGTCAAGGTCAAGTGTACTAGTCAAGTTCAAGTATCAAGTGGTTCAAGTATCAGGTTTCAAGTTTCATGTTTCAAGTTCAAGTTCAAGTTTTATCAATGGGTTCAAGTCAAGTCATATATCAAAGGGTTTATATCAATGTATCAAGGTTCAAGTCAAATGGTCAAGACAAGAGATCGTAGCAAATGTTCATAGTAAAGGTTCAATCTAAAAGTTCATTTGAAAACAATCATTTTAAAATAGTTTCCATAAAATAATCTTTTAAAATGGTTTTCATAAAATAGTCTTTAAAATAGTCTTTAATAAGATAGTTGTAAAAATGATTTTCTTAAAACATTTTCATAAATAATTAAAAAGGTTTTCTCATCCCACTAAAATCTCAAGTATATCAAGGTTCAAGGCAAGGTTTTATGGCAAGGTTCATATCAAGGTTCATAGCAGGGTTCAAGGTAAGGTTCAAGACAAAAGGTCAAGGCAAGGGTTCAAAGCAAAAGATTCAAAACAAGGGTTCAAAATACAAGGGAACATAGCAATGGCTTGGGGAAATCCTAAACGAATCAAAACAAGAGATCAAGAGAACGAAGGCTCCTTACAAGAAGGGCAGAATATCTGTACCTTATACCGCAAGTGAAAATACAACTAGAACATAAAGACCGGAAGCAAACTCCATCTTCAGCGAATCTACACGCATTCATGATTGTCTTATTATCAATACCTTATTCAAGTCAGATTTCTCTTTTAAGTCGGCTTTCCATTTTTTAGTAACTTTCTATTTTTAGCAGGTTTTCCAAATTAGCAATTTAATACTTTAAGGTTATAATCGACAATTAATAAAATTTAAGGGTTAAAATGACCAATATAATAGTTTAGGGTTAATTATGTTAAATTTGGTTTACATGCATGCATATGAACTTATTTGAAGCTTTATTTTAAACAAAAAGTTCAACACCACTTTGGAACACTACAAGTGACTACGTCTTTTAGAATGTCTTTTAATTATACTCAAGATCTAAAAAAAAAACTTAATTAATTATCTAACAGTTAAACTCATGCAAGTTCTATCATTCTTAAGTAATCAATTCATGTGGCTCTTAACTTCTTGTTCATATGACTGTACGACCAAAATTACTTAACTGCTGTAGCGTATTATATTGTATATCATAGAACCATTCAATTTAAATATTATATGACTACATGACAGAATCTTACTTGACTGCTATAGCGCATCGTATTACATTTAGATTTAAGGTGTCATATGTTGTAACCAGAGATATAATTCATGGTTCACGAGTGATTACCTCCATGTACATATGTTATAGCATCGACCTCAAACACACGCATACACATGCCAAGGACACCAGACATAATCGAAGCATGCGAGACCCAGCAGGTATTAATGAGACCGAGACCGAAACCGATTCGAATAAAGAGCACACAAGCGAGACACACACACACACACTAAATAGGAAGACCACAAATCTAAAAGAGACTACAATACACTACAGTCCCCATTCTTTTACCCCAACTTATATACATAGGCATGTATAGATTTTTAGACCTAACTCGACATCACCCACGCATGTAAAATCATAACCAAAAACCATAGACTCCTCGTATAACAGCCCTAGCGAGACCAGAAAAATATTAATGAGATAGATTCAGTTCGCGAAACCCTTGGGTATATCGACACTAAGCAAGACTCAAAGATTAACGAGTAACATGATATCGCGAGGCACACATACATCGCACACCTTATTCCTTTTATCATTATTTTTTTTTGTACGCACCATAGAGACGTATGTAACAACCTATACGAAGGACCCAAAACAGAACAAGATTGACGCATGCGTTTTATGATTTCATGTTAGCATATTTTGATTCTGGTTTAACTATCGTTTAACTTCAGATTATACACATATGTTTGTGTCGATTTGATTTAAAGAAACATGAGAATGATGGTACCTTGAGGCAGTTTCAGCGAGACAAAAGGAACCAAAGACCACACCCAGTCGACTAGCAACAAACCCTTAATCACCACGAATAGGATCACCACCTCGAACTGCTGTAGCACCATGATGGAACCACCAAAGAAGCACCAAAGAAGCACTAAAGAACTCCTTGTTGCTGCTGGGTTTTTGATCGAGCAGAAGAGAAAAAAAGGAAAGAGGCAGCAGATCGAGTTTTTAGAGTAGGAGTTTTAGGGATTTGAAAGAAAATAAAACATCGGTATATATATGGGTGAGGGAACCGAATATTTGAGATTTAATATAAAAGGAATGGACCTATTTTAGTGGGATTATGATACCATTTAAATGTAATGCATATCTTTTCTTATTTGATCAATATCTTCTTGCCGAATTTTAAGTGTTAGGCACAAAAAATGTCGCCTCTTTAGGATAGAATTCAGGAGCATTTATTTTGTGATTTTTAATTTATAAAGTAAAGTTTTTATTCATTTAATTTTATTAGTTAAATTAGGATATTTATTTATCTTAGGTTAGGTACAAATAATATGTATTTTGTATGATTTTATATATTCTTAAATTTCTAAACTTATAGGGGTATTTTGGTCATTTATACGCTTTCTAAATTTCAGGTATTACAATAATTGCCCAGAATGGAAGAAAAACCAATTTATGAAAGAAAAAGACAAGAGCATACAAGATGATGCAAAGGTTGAAAAAGATAGAATTAGATCACTTATTCAGAAGGGATGAAGCATTCCTAAAGGAGAAAGTTCTATCTAGATCAAACTAAGGAAAGTATCAATTCAAAGGCATGCAAATAGATGATTTCACTTGTTGAACCAATCATCCAAGATACACAGCATCATTGTCTTTTTAATTTCCTCCATCCAAGGAAATTGCACCATCTTTAGGCCAATATGGCTTTTGGTATTCAGTTCATCAAGTTTTTACAAACTTAAGAGCTGGCTAGTCCATAAGCAAACGGCTTTTGGTAAAGACAAATCAAATCCGTTGATGGTTGATAGTTTACCAAAAACTATATGGTTGTTAACTAACCATACTTAACTGTAAATAGTTAGCTAGTTCATAAGCAAACGACTTTTGGTAAAGACAACTCAAATCTGTTGATAGCTGGTAGTTTGCTAAAAACTATAAGGGATTTTTTTTGCAAAACTTTCAAAGGTACTGGTAGTTCAAAAATTGGTACTGCTAGAGTAAAATGGTACTGCTAGATAGCCGTTGAGCCTGTCAGAAAAAGTTTTAGCCGTTGGGCCTGGTAGTTAAAATTAGCCATTGGGGTAGTTATGTAAATTACTGATGATTATATTATATTATATTTCACATATAAAAGATCTTTTTAACCGCCTTTTCATTTACTTATTATAATCTTTCTTATTGTCGGTTAAAAGTAATTCACACATATCATCTTTCATCAGTCCTTATCATAATTCACATACACCTTTCATCTTCTACCAGTACCACCAACAAATCCCACCATCATAATCAAAATTTTCATTATCTTTCACAATGGATGCCACAGCTGTTCTAAACTTTGTTCAACGTCACAATCAATTAGCCTTTTTGGAAAAGTCAGAGGAGAATGCCTCTTTTCATCAAGTAGTGGACTTTTTAAATAACTCCTACATCAGGTTTGCTTTACTAGTCAATCCCACTATTTATGAATCTCAAATTTTACAATTTTGGAAAACAGCTAAAATTGAAACTTCTGAAAATGGGGAACAAAGGATTAAGGCCAAAGTGGATGGCAAACATTTGACTCTTACTGAGTCATCCATAAGAAGACATCTTCATTTGGATGATTCTGATGGTATTAGTCAGTTGCCAGATACTGAAATTTTTGAAAATTTGGAAAGAATGGGGTATCATGCTACTTCTACAAAACTCACTTTTCTTAAGAAGCATCTTACTCCACAATGGAGATTTTTAATCCATACAATCCTTCATTGTTTGAGCCAGAAGAAAACCTCTTGGGAGCAATTCAGTGGAAACATGGCTTCTGCTCTCATCTGCTTGGCTACAAACAGAAAATACAATTTTTCCAAACATATTTTTGAAGGGTTGATTAAAAATGTGGATAGTGAAACAAAGTTTTTGATGTATCCAAGATTTATTTCATCCATCATTGCAAAATCAAAACATTTGTTGCTTCCCCCACACACTCTTTATGTAACACCAAAACTTTCTCACAAAGTATTTTCAAACATGAGACTTGGTTTTAGAGGGGAAGAAATACCACTATTTGATGAAATGTTACCACAACATCCAGAAGAACCAACACCATCAACTGAATCACCATCATCTAGCTCTTCAACTGGTTACATCTTACCAACACATCAAACATCACCAATACCATCTCCAGTACCATCAGCAACACCACCAACATCATCACATCATGTATCACCACCCCAATCACCTCAGACAATGCAAGAACTAAAAGAGAAGGTGAAGCTCTTAGAAGATGCTCTTAAAAGTCAAAACAAGAAATTTTCTGAGATCAACATCAAATTAGTCAAGAGGGTAAAGAAATTGGAGGTTGAAGTGAAGAAGCTAAAGGGTAAAAGATCTGCAAAGGTTGTTTTATCTAGTTCTTCAAAATCAGATGCTGATAGGTTAGGTCACTCTTCCAAAAAGGGGAGGATGGATAGTTCTGAAGATGAGGAGGAGGCTCAATTTGAATTCCATGAAGGAACTCAGGTTTATGATGAAGAGCCTGCTGGGCCAGAGCAAGAGCCTGCTAGGATTGAGAGGCTATTGGCAATGGAGTACAAAGGGTCTGCTGAGAAAGTGTACAAAAGAAAGAGGGACTTAGAGCCTCAAGGAGATTTGTTTGTTCAAGGGAGGTTATTTATTGCTGATGAGCAATCTACTGCTCCATCCCAAGAACCAACTCCAAAGGATAAGGGCAAGAGCATTATGGTTGAAGATGAGCCAAAGCCCAAAAAGTTAAAGAAATCAGAGCAAGCACAGATAGCTAGAGATGAAGAAGAGGCCAAAAGAATTCATGAAGAAGAACAGCAGAAAGCATTTGAAGCCTCAAGACTGCTAACAGAGATGAAAGAGCAAAAAGATGCTGCTCAGACTCTTCTTGAAACTCAAATTGCTCAAGAAACTTTTGATGCACAGATGCAATGGATTATTGCTAATGATCCAATTGTGAAAGGCCAAGCATCAATAATAGTGAATGACAAGAATCTCAATTCTGATGAGAAAACAGCAGAGCTTGAATCTTTTATCAACAAGAAGTATAAAGAAGCAGCTCTGGCTGACATTTTTGAAAAGATGAAAGAAAGTGAGAAAAGAGGTTTTAAGGTGGGCAAATCATGGAAAGATCAAGTGACTTTTATGAAGAGATTTCTAAAAGGTCAAGCAAATTGGACTAATTATCAACTGAAGAAGAAATCTGCTGATGAAATCTACTACTTGTATCTTCAAGCCTACAAAAGTCTTTACTACAAAGTTCCATCTGATGCAAAGCCCTCTATGAAAAAGAAAGATGCTCAGAAGAAAGAAGAAGCAAAATTGGACTCAGAGCAAGTAAGTAAGATGTTAATTACTTTGCCAACTATCATACATGCTGATCCAATTAGCTGTAGACGCCCTATTATTGATTGGGAGATCAACCATGATAGATTAGGAAAGTCATGGAAAATAACAAGGGTTGGGGGTCAGTCTGCTATCTTCAAAAACTTTGAAAATCTAGTTAGAGCATGTGACAGAGCAGACTTAGAAGAATTGTGGAATCTAGTTCAAATTAAGCTAGACACAAATTCTAGTACTGATGTTAAGGAACAGGAACTATGGGTAGAATTCAATAGGATGTATGATCCTGATCCCAAAGATGTTCATTGGAAATTTCCCTATCATGATCCTTCAACAACATGGGAATTTCTAAGCCTTAGCAGTATTCATCATCTTTACACACAGAGTGGGATTGAACTCTTTATGTTGGCGGAGAAAGAGTATCCACTTAGTTATGAAGTTCTTACAACTATGATCTCCAAGAGATTAAGATGTGACAAAGATGAAGAGAATTCAGAAATTGTTCAAAGTTTGCTGAGGAGCATATTTGAGCAATGTGAAAGAAAAAGGAAGAACAGAGAGTGAAGGTTTTTGGAAGAATTCCCTCAAATCCTCAAGGTATGTATTTTATTCATCAGAAACTTGTGTATTTTAATGGAAATAACAAGTTTAGGGGAGGATTGTTGGGAATAAAATGTTCAAGTCAAAGAGCCTGCCAGATATGTCAAAGAGCCTGCTAGTTGATTTTGAAGAGTATGAAGATGTACTAACAGTACCTTCTGGGTAGAAGGTACTGCTAGTTGATAAAGGTCCTGCCAAGCTTTATGTCAAGTTGATAGATATTTTGTAATAGATATTTAGTTGAATTATTAGTCTTTGTACATTGTTATACGTTATGTAGAAGTAGTTTAGTCTTCTGTGGTACACAGAAGAATATTACAGAGTTGTTACATTGGTAGTTGTATTTAATTGTAGGCTAGAATAGTCAAAGTAACATATTATATTCAACCACTTGACAACTTGTAATTAGGGTACCTTATTGTATAAAAGGTTCCCTATGACACCTCCTTCATGCATGCATCTCTTCAACTATTAACCAAAACTGAACAATCTCTCAAGTAACTTAGTTACTCATTTCACAAATCCTTTGAAAATCTAAGATACCCATTGGTTGCTGAAAGCTGCAAGATGGTCAAAACTACCACATGTGTAACAAGTTTTGTTATAAAAAGCAAAGTCATCACCTAATTGGTTAGACTTGAGGTTGTTCCAATTCCTTTGGTTACCTCTGGTCTTGTTGGTGGTTCTATATTGCTCACAATATCTAACTGGTTGCCTAACATATTTAATGTTTGATTTAGGCTTATCAGTATTGTGTTTGACTATCTTAGGAACACTTGTTCCTACTTTCTTAACCACTTCAGGTTTAGACATAACCTGTTCTTTTTCATCACTATCAATTATGCAATCTTCAACAACTATAGTATCTAATTTCTTAACAAAGGACACCTTGTCCTGATAAAGTAAAGTTTTATCTAAACTTTTACTTACTTTTTCTACCTTAAGACTCTCAGTAGTCTTAGAACCATATTCCATTATCGGTTCTTGAAACTCAGGTAAACCTGAATTCCCTAGGTCAATCCCTGGGGGTTTTGGGATGCCTCTATAAGGAGGTGGGACACTCTTATATCCTACTCCTGACTTAGCTCTATTAATCACCTGACATTCTACTATGTTGTGCACACTTCTAGAAGCATGTTCTAGTGCTTGTGTAGTCTAGTGAATGTTTTCATTTTCCTTTTTAACCCTATCATAAGCTTCTCTCAAAAGCTTGATTTCAGCATCTCTAAAGAATATGTCCTGTCTTAGGAGAGCTTTGTCATCAGAAAAAGCTAATTCATTTTCCTTATAGTGTGTGATTTGTTTCTCTACTGACTCTAATCCACACTTATAGTTTATAAAGTTTTGAAAAGTCTTACTTAGCTCTTTCTTTTGATCATCATATTGTTTGATTAACACCTGTAGAGAATTAAGAGTAGTGCAAGTATTTGAACAAGCTTTATGACTTTGTACCACAGTAGCAGAGAAAGCCATAAGTGCCATCTGAGTATGAGTTTCTTCTTCATCTGTCATGAAGCTCCAATCAAAACCTAAGCCATCAATAGCTACCATAGCTTTTGGCTCAATAACCTCCTCTGTTTTTGATTTGCTTCCAAAACCTCTATTCTTGCTATCTTGCTAACTTGGTCTTCTGCACTCTCTTGAGAAATGACCCATCATGTGATAGTTATAGCACTCTATCTTTGACTTATCAAAACCAGCAGCATCAGTGTTGCTGATTATGAGCTTCTTCCCTGTCTTGTGATAGAACTTCTTGGCTCTCATGCTAAGAAGATAAATTTGCCATTTTAGATCCATTTCCTCCAGATCATCTTCATGGATCTCTTGGAGGTCTTCATAGGAGAGCATGGACCCATTATTCTGACTTGTAAGAAATGCACAACAAGTCTTTTCATCCAAAATACTTATGGTACTACTTGATGAACTAGCAGCACCAACATCATCAACAACTTTCACCTCTTCACTTGATTTTGAGGTACTAGGAGTTGACATAAATGCCTTGTTCCCAGTATTAGAACTAGTACCTCCATTCTTCTTCAAATCTTGCTCCACAATCTTGAAGTTGCTATACAAGTCCATCAGTTCCATGGTGTCTAGGTCTGGCTTGTTCTTCCAGACAACAACATGCATAGCCCACTCTTCTGGTAAGCTTCTCAGAAATTTTGAGTTCAAATCTTCTTGAGGCATTTCAATCCCAAGAATAGCAAGTTGGCTCACAATATTCTGAAGCCTATTAAACACGTGGTCAAGAGATTCATTGTATGTAGAGGAGAAGTTTTCAAACTGCTGCTTGAGCAGTGTCGTGTGGGTTTTCTTGGTGGCTTAATTTCCACCATACCTGGCAATAATAGCTTCAAATAATGACTTGGCATCTTTAAACTTGCTGAAGTTTAGAAGTTGATCATTGGGAATGGTCATCATCAGCATGCTTCTTGCCTTCAAGTCATTTTTCTTCTTTATTCTATCTTCTGCAGATGATGGCTTTGTCTGCAGAGTTGACACCACTTTGCCCTCCACTGTTGATGTAGTGGTGGTAGGCTGGTAAGAGTCTCCATCTTCAATGATTTCCCAAAGTGCATAATCTTGCACTTGGAAATATTGCTCTATCCTCAGCCTCCACATCTCAAACTCATTTTGTTTGAGCATGGGAATCTTTGCAGCAACATTTGTCTGAATAGATTCAACGTCCATTTCTTCAGCTTCTTCTTCTAAATCAATAATATCAGCCTTGCTCTGATACCACTTGTTAGGATTCGACACACGGTTAAGGTGGTTAAACCTTTTGTTCTTTGTGTGTATGATATATTGAGTTAATATGATTAAGAATGCGGAATCTACTTAATCACACTTAGAAGGTTATTTGTGTTATGGAAATGGAACGGTTGTGATTGTTATATGACAAAGAACAATGAAAGATTAACACCAAACGATTCAATATTATTAATGATAATAATACGAGTGATCTTGAGATATCACTAGGGTTACAACCTTGAATCTTAAGTTTCTATGTTCTTCAGAGATATATTTTGCACTATAAGTTTAAAACACACTATTGAACACACATATCTCTAAGTCTAAGATCTTTCTTTTATATCACAAGAAAGATCTTTACAATATTGTTTAGTCTAGTCAAACTACTTGCTAACTTATCTTGAGTGTGTCAGTACATAAGATACAACATGTATCTTAGTACACAACTTGATATTGATCACTTTGCTAAAAGATATTATCTACCGTATATCCTTGACTTTAGTACACAAATATCTTTTTAATGCTTATCCAACAAGCAGTTGTATATGTGACAATTATCCACTCAGCAGTATCAACTCAGCAATCCCTTCTTTGTAACTACCAGTTAGAATGGTTAGTTATAACTTGAACAGTCCTAAGATATACACCAGCAGTTGGAACTGTTAGAGTATTCTTCACAGCAGTTGGAACTGTTAATACCTGAAATTTTTGATACTTAATCTTCAGAACATTTAATTCCCAACAAGAACTGTCAGGATGGTGGAGACCATGTTCTTGATTTCTGTGGTCTCGTTCTTCAGGGAGGATATTTCTTTTGCCATGGTGACTTAAGCTTCGGAGAGTTGAGTGACCCTGGTGGTGTAGTGATTGACCAGCTTATTATGTTTAGCAGAGAGCTGGTCAAAGGCTGTGGAAATTTGAGTCAGGCGTCCTTGGGTATCAGAAACTGACTTCTGAATGGCTTCCTGCTAAGACCTGAGAGGTGTAAGATCCACCTCCTTGAGGAGCCTGAGAAGCTCAGTAATGTTGGAGGAGGTGGTCTTCTGAGAATCCATGAACTCCGTCAGCTTGGTAATGAGAGCTGGGTCATCCTTGAACTCTTCTTGAATAGCACTGAGAGATTACAGCAACTTGTTGAAGTGTGTCCCTTGTTCAAGTCCCAATGTCTCAATGGCGGTCTTCAGGTCACTGACGTGTTGAGCAGTAGAAGCAGTGACCTGATGAAGTTGATCGTGAGAGCCTTCAACAGCAGCCCTGAAGTCAGAATAAGAGGCTGCTGCGTCAGTATGGTGATCCCATTGTTCCTTGATTATCTCATTGAAGAGGGCAGTGTTCGACTTTCTGAGGAATTTGACTAACTGCCTTTCAGTGAGGGGTAGAAAATTGTCATACTTCTGTAAGTAGTCAGGAGTTGCAGGAGCAGAGTTTGAGGAGCCTGATGAGTTGTCTGATGATGATGATGTAGGGTGGTGATGGGATTCTTATTCCTCAGGAGGAGGAGATGAAGGTGGTTGCTCAGTGTGCTGAGGGGAGTTGTAAGCCAGAGGTTGTTCATCAGTTTTCATATCTTCCCCAGCAGCAAAAACCTCGTCATCCCCAAAGTCAACCATTTCTTCTTCTGATTCTTCATTGATAAGCATCTGGAGATCAGCAAGAGTAGGAACCAGGTTTAAATCCGGCTCCCCCTCAGAAGAGGGCTCGCCTTCGTTTTGGCCAGGTCCTGACCCCTCTATTCCAGCAGACTGGGTTTGATCTGCCTGGTCCTTAGGGTCAGTTCCTGAGAGAAGTGCAACGCCATGAGGGGGTGTAGGTTCCATATCAGCGGGTGGTTGCATGCCCCTGAGTCTTTGTCCCCTGAGGTACCTTCAGGGACTGGTGGGTTTGATCCAGTACCACCACTAGGCAATGAGATGTTTAGGTCCCCCGTTCCATCAGGGTTGTTCTGCCCTGATGAAGATATAGGGACCGGTACTCCCTGAGACTCTGATTGTGATTGATCAGAGCCATAAACATGATGTGAAATGTTGGGGTCCCCCTTTCCACCATGGTTGTGCTGCCTTGATGAAGATTTAGGAACCAATCCTCCCTAAGACTCTGATTGTGATTTATCAAAGCCGTGAGCTGGATGTGAGAGGGTGTAGGTCCCCTTCTCGATAGAGTAGTGCTGCTCTACTGAGGATTCAGGACCCTTTTCTCCCTCAGGCAAAAGTGGTGATTTACGAATGCCATCATCGGGAAGTGATTGTTGGATGGTTCCTGACTCCACTGACTTGTGTATGTCAGTAGAGTCTTTAGGAGAGGGTTTTCCCGAGGACACTGAGTGTGATGTCTCAGTGCCCTCCGTTGGCCTTTGTTCTTTGGCCAATTGAGAACTGGTCTCCTCTATGGGTGTCTCAGTGGGCTGGGCCTTTTTTAGCCTTCTTTTCTCAGGCTTTGAAGCAGAGGTCTCACTGTCGAGTGGTTTGGGTTGAACCACCTTCCTGGACCCCTTCTTCTTTTTCTTCTTCTCCTTCTTGGAAGGAGAAGGCACAGGTGATATGGCATTAGCACCCTGAATGACCATCAACATGTATGTGGTCAGGGCGACTGGTGTAACCTCAGTGAGGTCTCTAGAGTAATTAGCCTTATGTAAGACATCAGGGTCAGATCCCTGTATATTGGGCCTAATTGTACTCAGAGCCTAATAAGTCTTGAAGCACACAGGAAATGAACCTAGGGTAAGACATGCGTCTTTGCCTGGATTTCCTTGAGTGCTTGACTATGAGGTCTTTGAAGATAATTTCTCCAATGTCAATTTTTCTACCCTCCAGGAGACTGAACACTATCATTTGTTGAGCAGTGTTCAATTGCTTCATGGAGGACTTGTTCCCACCAAGGACCTGAATGACAAAGGTCATCAGTATCCTCCAAACGGCAGGAAACCATGTTTTAATGATGGGGGCTTTGGCCAATAGAGTCCCTGGGGCCACATCAGGGTGTTTGTCGTCATGTGGCCCAAGTAAAAGCAATTCGGCCTTTACTTCACTTTTAGTGGGTTGAGGGGCAAAAGTCTCAGTGTAATCAAGGCCTGTGGCTTTGATAAAGGTTTTTTAATCAAGGGAGAGGGTTTTCCTCCCATTGTTCACTGAGAAGGTGATGATGGAGTCCTTGATGACATCAGGGTTGGTGACCACCGCTATACACCAGAACTCCCTCAAGTAGTCATGGTATATGACTGGGGGTGTCTTGGTAAATGCCGTAGAGAGAAAGCAATTTTGCAGGTATTTTACCATATCCTTATAGGCCGGAAATTTTTTCGGATAGGCAAAATTCCTTACGACATTATTTTTGGTCAAATCCACGCTCTCTAGTTGGAATTCCACATTAGGAGCGCATGTAATAGTTTTAGAAGCAGCCATTATAAAAGAAAGGTCTTGATTTTGCAAGAAAAATGTCTGGTTTGAGATTTAGAACACACACAGGTTTTGAGAAAAATAGCAAGAGTTTGATTAATATTTCAAAGCGTGTGTGTGTTATTTTATGTGTGGGAAGTGGAGAGAGAGGGTTGTTTTTGCACTATAGCGAATTTTACTCAAAAAATTTGAAAACTGTTTTGTAAAAACGTTTGATATCCGCATTAAATGCCACCACTCCACTTTCTCGGGTTTTGCGCAACTGCCAAGGTGAACAGTTGTGCCGTCTGCAAAAAGTGCATTTTGCAGTGTGACGTCACCACATATAATATCAAAAGATATTACTTGTGAGGAGAGGCATTAAATGCCAAGTGGGATATGTGGTGATGATGTGGGGGCCCAAGATGTGGATGCCAGAAGGTATAAGAACATATATTCCTATATTAAATAGGTGTTCAGTTACCAACCTCGGACATTTACTAACTAAATACTTAGAGCATTAAGTATAGCATTGAATGTCATTTGTTTGAGTCTTGAGGCCCCTGAATGACTTTTCATTCAGTGTGAGGATGTTCAGGGAAGGTTATTCAGTAAGACATAAGATTCTTATTCACTGAGAGATTTGTTGAGTCAGGGACCAAAGGTTATCAGAATTTACACTAAGTTGGATGGGTTTAACCAGTGGACTGATTCTCAATATCCAACATCCCCAATTCAGCTTTCAGTCTTGTGAAAGTTGGTTCATCCAATGGTTTGGTGAATATATCAGCTAGCTGATATTCAGTGGGGATAAAGTGTAATTCAATGTCACCATTCATGACATGGTCCCTGATGAAATGATATCTGATATCAATATGCTTGGTTCTCTGATGAAGAACAGGATTGTTTGAGATAGCAATTGCACTTGTGTTTTCACAAAAGACGGGAACCATCTTGTAATGGATGTCATAGTCACTGAGTTGACTTTTCATCCATAGCACATTTGCACAACAACTGGCTGCTGCAACATATTCAGCCTCAGCTGAGAACATGGCAACTGATTGTTGTTTCTTAGTACTCCAACAGACAAGTTTAACACCAAGGAATTGACAGGAGCCTGAAGTACTTTTCCTATCCATGTTGCAGCCTGCATAGTCAGAGTCTGTGTAACACCCCAACCCGACAAGGGTAAAGATATCACAATAATGGATTCATATCAGATCAAAACAGAGCATACATCTACAGTAATACAAAAAAATCTTAAAGGATTACAATTGAAATACTGAATTCTACAAGGTTACCATGAAACTTTCAAAACTAATTCTAAAACATAATGTCTTCCATCCAAATCTAATCCAGAACAACTACCAAGCCTTCTAAGTCCAGAGGTACACTCTCACTCATTCCCAGCTTCCTACTAAAACCTGCCGCACACGAAAAGAAACGTGCGGCTGAGCTTAAAAAGCCCAGTGAACAGATATATAGATGACAGAAACAATAACGGATAGCAATACAGAAACAAATCAGAAATACAGATTATACAGATACTGAATTAAAGTGAAAGAATAGGAAAGGAATAAGGGTAGAAGAAAAGAAATGAGAAAGAGATAATGTACAAACCAGGTTAGGGAAAATACAGAAATCCATCACGAGCCCAGAGATAACAGATAATATCATAACAGAATAATCATATAATAATCCAGAGGGGATGCCTCTCAAATAACAGATAATATGAGGGGTGACCTCATGTATCAAATCGGAGTGATCAGCTCCTAGATAATGTGAAAGACGTGTATCGCACACACCATCAGCCACCAGATATACATATATAACAGATAACATAAATATAAACAGCTATCAGATAACAGATAACAGAATCAGAACTAGGATGCATCCATGCGCCCCCTGTGGCCAGAAACTCCTCAGAACACACCAGATAAAATAAATCAGGGACGGGACAGGTCATCACTCTCCTGCCCTAGAGTCATGCCATCGGTGCATCAATGACATGGACATGAAACCCTCATGCCTAGTGATTGGCTCGGATATCAGACTGTGGTCAAGGTCAGATGTCATATAATAAACAGAGTCATATCTAAGGGTTCATGGCAGAAGGGTCATGTCAACAATTCAGATTAAAATAGTAAGGTTTAAATCAGAGTTTATCAGATTAAGTTTAATATCAAAGCTTAAGTTCAGATTTAAAAGGTTTATTTCCAATAGTCCAAAAGAGTATATCAAAGGTTAATAATTACAAGTTTACAACCATAATCCATTTCAGAAGTTCCTGTCAAAAGTTCATTTAAATCAATCCTTTAAAAATAGTTTTCATTGGAATGATCTTTCAAAATAGTTTTCATAAAATGGTCTTCCAAAACCTTTAGTAACTTCCATTTCAAGTGGTATAGCTTCTTTTTAAAATAGCTTTTTATAAAGGTTCAAAATCAATTAAGTTCAGATAAGGATTTAACAGGTTAAGGTTTATACCAAAATCAAATCAGAATTTACAACAGATATATCAGGTTAAGGTTCAGAACAAGGTTCACAGATCAGATTCAATTAAGACTTACAAATTTAGGGTTCAGAACAAGAGATCAATCAGAGTTCAGGAAAAAGGTTCAGAATACAAGAATCATAGCAGAGGTTCAAACAAAAGGTTCAAGACAACAGATCACAACAAAGATTCACAACTGAAGGGAACATAGCAATGGTATGGGGAATCCTAATAAGGAAAACAAAATACTGAGAGAAAGGGAAAGAAACACCCTTACTGAAATAGGGCAGAATATCTGTACCTTATTAGCACAGCAGAAATCAAACAGACAAACACAGAAATCAGATGATCAAGACTTCTCCTTCTTCACACCTAAAGAAGAGGAAGACAGAATTACTAAAGTTCCTTATTCAGATTATTCCTTTAGTTAATCTCTTCATTTTATGTACTTTCTATTTTTAGTAACTTTCCAGATTCAGTAAGTTCCCATAATTAGCAGGTTTCCAGATTAATCAGATATTATCATTTCAGATTAGGTTGAACCTTATTCAGAGATTATTATGGAATATCAGTATATTTTAGCAAGTTACAGAAGTTTAGGGTTTTAAATGACAATTATACAGAGTTTAGGGTTTTAAGTGCAACTTCATTAATTTACAAGGTCATTAGTGAAATTACTTCAAGTTACAGAATTATATACTCATTATATTCAGAAATACTTTCCATTCCCTTAAGTTTCACAATTTACAGATTACACCCCTTTAATTTCAGAATTTACAAATAAAGCTTATAATTACATATTTTACAATTTAAACCCTACAATATCCATAATTACCAACCATACATATTATATTTCAAAATTACAGAATATACAATCAGAATTTAGTACTTTACATATTTGACCCCTCAGAATTCAGAATTTACATATTTAGCCCTTTAAGTTTACAAAACATATATATTAAATCATAATTACATAACAATTACATAATTAGCCCAACAATCCTCAAAATCACCCAACAACCTTTTTATATCAGTATTAACACAAAACAACTTCAAAATTCCAGATTTACACTTTTGGTCCCTCACTTTTAATTAATTTCCAAACAAAACCCTAATTTCCCATTAATTCATTATTATGCAAAATTTACACTTAGGACCCCAAAGTTATATTTTTCCCACATTCTTACAGATGTATATGATCTTACAAAAATATCCCAGAAGTTTCAAACTTGGCAAAACAGGTCCTTATGCAATTTACTCCAAATCGGTACACCTTTTTATAAACAATTACCAACCCTAATTTTCACCAATCATTGGACCATCATTTATTTATCCTTAAAACACATTAAATGCTCAGATTCATGCCCAAGAAACAAACCCTAGATCCCACGATTTTTATTTTATTTGTTTCTTTGTTTTTTTCTAAAATCCGGTTTTACAATAATTAACCACGTTAAATTTAAGCTTCTAAAAATCAAAACCATATTTTTCCCAGATCATATAACTTATAAGGAACCCACGAAAAATAGTGAACATGCCCAGAAAATTCGTTTAACATATATTGCATATTTACGTATGCTTTAGATACTAAAATTACAACGACTTGATTTAGGCCATCACAATTCGATCTATCATTTTTCCCAGGTCTAATACATCATAAGAGGTCTAAATAAAATAGCCATCATGCCCAGAAATTCGGATTTCATATATTTGCAATTTACGTGTTCTATAGCCATTATATTATCAAACGCATAGAATTAGCATGCATGGATCGATTTTGATATTTTATATGAGTTATATAACATCTAAATATCACTGGAAAAATTCCATATTAATTTTAACACGTTTGGTTAAGTTGCACGAATTATTACCTTGATTTAGTGTATATCGACAAGAATTTAAGAACAAGAACAAACCAATGAGAAAACGCAGCAACTATCAATTTTCCAAGCTTCCTTGCACTCCCAATAACACCAGAAAAATGCTTGATTAAATCCAGAATTCGTGGAGAGGCCTTGGTGGAATTATTTTGGATCGCTAGGGTTTATATTTTGTTAATCGGTATTGTTTTTTGGAGAATAAAAGAAAGGGATTTGTTTTAACTACTTAGAACCGACAATAGGGGGGGAAATATCAGTATTTTCGGCCCATAGGATCATGATAATTATTTGGTTGATTTTGTTCCCTATTTCCTTATTTTATTTAACATATAATCTAATTAAAAGAAAATAAAACATTATGTTATTTAATTTGTAATTTCCGAATTTTATATATAAATGTGTAAATTAATTTTTTGAACATTTAAAATGATGAACATTGTCCCAGAATTTATTTTGTTTCAGATATAATTCGATTTCAGATGTTTTGGAATTATTTCGGAATTTTATAAGTCGTTTTATAAGGTTTTATATTATCAGGGGTAATTTGGTAATTTTACGGGTTATCTGAATTTCAGGTATTACAACTTCTTCCCCACTAACAAAAAATTTCGTCCTCGAAATTTGCAGAAAGCAGAAGGAAAAGAGAGGGCAGAAACAAAACAAGACATACCAGATTAAAACGAGAATTGAGGTGAAACGAAACAGGAACACAACTGACGGTGAACAGACATATGAAAGATTTGTTTCTCATAACTCGAACTTGCAGATTCCAAAATTGTTTCAGGTCCTCAGAACAGACATAACATACTGAATCTAGATCAGAAGAATAGCATACCAAACGTAGTAGATGAAAATCAGATTCATAGGGTCTTGACGGATATGCCGTTCACAAAAATTGATTTGACAGATCAGATTAGAGCGTACAGAAATAGAATATCGATAACATCAATTGGAAGAAGTTTTATAACAAAACTGAAGATTATTATCAGAAGTTCAGAGGTCAGCAGAATGCGTGACGAGAATCCAGATGTATCAATTCGCATAATGGTGGAAGCAGATTGCGCGTATAGGTAGAATGTACTTAAAGTGTCACTAACGCAGACGATCTCAAACAGTTATCAGAATTTCTAAAGCTTCTAAGGCACTTCTCGAAATATCCTATGCCCACAACAAGTGCACGTTATATGATGTAAGTATTATCACGTTGGCCAGACGTCATAATACTGGCATCATATAAATAAGCCCTCATGATGGTCATACTTTATATCAAGTCATGAACAGAACAGACTTATCTTAATCCACCTAGTCTTCCTACTGTCTCAGAGGTCATCAGAATCAAATACCATAACTAAGAAGAGAACAAATTACCCAAAATTAACGGAAGTCCCAGAATGTCTATCAGAATTTGGTACATCAGATCATCCATCATTCGTCAAATTTCAGATAACAAAACCATCATCCGACATACGCAGAATGAACACAGAGCGGAATTACTGATAAAGAACCTAAATCATTCAAAGGATTTATCATCAGATAACAGAAATTTAGATAGGTCAAGCAGAAATGAATCACGTCATCCATAGCTTCATTCGTCACAGAATTTATTCGCTTCAGAATTTTCTTCTATTCAAAGTCATGATCTCAGTTTCCATTCTCAAGTCTGCTTCTACTCTCAATTCATCTTAGTACAACTAAAATGAATAGAGAAGCAAGACTGCGAGTCTTGGACAGGTCTACTAGTACAGTTCGGAATTCGCCAACTCAGATTGCCGTCGTCATCGGATGCCCGGTAGTGGTGTCTGCTACAATCTCTGAATGCCAATCAAATCTACTCTTCCAGAACAAAGGTCATTCCATTAAATACGAAGATGGTCTACATGTTTCCTCGTTCGACTCAGGGCACAAACATGTTGTCATACTATGACAACTGTCCAGATACTTGTGAAAACATGATTCTTATTAGCCAATACTATTGGCATTATTTAAGACTCATAATGGTCACAAAGAGTACGAAAATAGTTTTCATGAATCTTTTCAGGGATATATTCATATAAAACTGAAATACTTTACGGAAGCTTCTCTCAGTTAGTCATCTCCCATCTCAGGAGCTCTTGTGGTTGCTTCTTCAGTCCTTCGAACATTAAATGAGGTTGTCTGATACGGAGTTCACAAGGATAGAATAATTTAATCATTTATACTTGGAAATGAAAAGTGATTACGGTTGGGATTACGGTTAGGTTTACGATAGTTGATATGCAGACACAAAATTTTTCTCTTTCTTCTTCATAACAAATAGGGGTATTCAAGGGAGACACTGAGGTGGACAAAAACATATCTCATCAGTTTCTTCAATCCCTCAACTTCTATAGCATCATGGGTCGTCAACCGAGATCGGTTCAGGATCAATTCTACTTCTCAAACGGAAGGAAAACTCAGAAGTTTCATCAGAAAATGCCAGAAAATTTGTACAACAAAACTTTCTAGGGGTGGATACTAATAGGGTGACAGGAGAATTTGATAATCAGTTGAGGCCAGGGTACATATTTCCATAGCAGGGTTAAGCTTAACAGATTTAAGCGGTTAGAGGTTATTATATCAAAAGTAGGGTGGAATAGATCGTTACATTTCAGATGCGGTAATTTATGATAGCTGAAGAACCAGTCCAATCAATAATCAAAAGATCTCCAAAATAAAGTATACCCATAGTAAACAGATCCGCAGAACGTATATGGTCACTTAACCAGACGGATAGTTCATATGTCAGAGTCAAGTACATGGTTCAGTATAGTGTGGGGATAGGTACGCGAATAGTTCAAGGTGTTGGTGTTCTTGGTTTAGCTTTTAGCATAAGTGACAGGTAGGGTGTACATCATTGGTAATACGAACATTGTATAACTGTCAGAAGTGAGACGTATGAAATGTCGGATATCAGCATCATAAGTTCAGTTAACAATTGCATGCAGAGATAGTATTTGCATCAAATCCTTCCAAAGAAAAACTGATTGGAAAATAAGATTCATCATTCAGGGGAGCAAATAAGATTCATCATTCAGGACAGAATAGGATCAGAGGATACATTTATATCCAGCATGGGTCATGAATTTATAGAATGTGTCAAACACTTTAAGGTTAAATGGTCTTCGGAATGGTCGGAGAGATATCAGACGGTTTATCCACAGATCATAAATGAAGGTCAAAATCAGGTAGTGGCAGCAAAAGTTTAACAATCGGTAATCATGTCAGGGGTTCCAAAATTGTTTCAAACGCCAAAGGTGAGACATAGGAGGATAGTCGTCAATATTAGATGATCAAATCAATCAATCCTTATAAGGATAAAATCAAGGTTACTGTCAAAGAAAGACGGATCAACAAAGCAGATTTTACCGTTCAGAATGAGAGGGAAGACATCCGTGTATTTGTGGTTAAACACCATCAGGTTTCTCATGGGAACAGAGATGGTTAAGACGGAATCAAAAGATTCATAGGTGATTATCAGAAGTAAGAAACAAATAACAGAATGTATCAAGTACATCATCGATATGGGGATTCTCAGAATGCCTGAAGAGGCATCAGAATGATTAACAGAAGGTTCAGAGGTCGGAATTGAAATCGGAAGTCAAGGATCAAATAATGTCAGATAATTACTACGCAATTCTAATGCTTCAGGTTTATTTAGGTTTCAATTCTTAGGTGGTGCAAGGCATAAGCTCTAAATTTCCATAGTCCTTAACCAAAACAAGGCACGAATCAGAGTGGTGCGGAAGCAAGATACTTAAGCAAATGTCTTATAGTCTACCCATTCCTCACTGGTCAGAATTTAAGTTCCTATAGGGAAATCCTAAAGCAAATTCTCAGAGGTTATCCTACGAGCGCCTACAGTGGAAACTTAGTGGTCCAGACTTCACAGGTCAAGGGTAAATGTATTACGAGTCGCAGCCTGAATTCTCTGATACCATAAATTGTAACACCCCAACCCGACAAGGGTAAAGATATCACAATAATGGATTCATATCAGATCAAAACAGAGCATACATCTACAGTAATACAAAAAAATCTTAAAGGATTACAATTGAAATACTGAATTCTACAAGGTTACCATGAAACTTTCAAAACTAATTCTAAAACATAATGTCTTCCATCCAAATCTAATCCAGAACAGCTACCAAGCCTTCTAAGTCCAGAGGTACACTCTCACTCATTCCCAGCTTCCTACTAAAACCTGCCGCACACGAAAAGAAACGTGCGGCTGAGCTTAAAAAGCCCAGTGAACAGATATATAGATGACAGAAACAATAACGGATAGCAATACAGAAACAAATCAGAAATACAGATTATACAGATACTGAATTAAAGTGAAAGAATAGGAAAGGAATAAGGGTAGAAGAAAAGAAATGAGAAAGAGATAATGTACAAACCAGGTTAGGGAAAATACAGAAATCCATCACGAGCCCAGAGATAACAGATAATATCATAACAGAATAATCATATAATAATCCAGAGGGGATGCCTCTCAAATAACAGATAATATGAGGGGTGACCTCATGTATCAAATCGGAGTGATCAGCTCCCAGATAATGTGAAAGACGTGTATCGCACACACCATCAGCCACCAGATATACATATATAACAGATAACATAAATATAAACAGCTATCAGATAACAGATAACAGAATCAGAACTAGGATGCATCCATGCGCCCCCTGTGGCCAGAAACTCCTCAGAACACACCAGATAAAATAAATCAGGGACGGGACAGGTCATCACTCTCCTGCCCTAGAGTCATGCCATCGGTGCATCAATGACATGGACATGAAACCCTCATGCCTAGTGATTGGCTCGGATATCAGACTGTGGTCAAGGTCAGATGTCATATAATAAACAGAGTCATATCTAAGGGTTCATGGCAGAAGGGTCATGTCAACAATTCAGATTAAAATAGTAAGGTTTAAATCAGAGTTTATCAGATTAAGTTTAATATCAAAGCTTAAGTTCAGATTTAAAAGGTTTATTTCCAATAGTCCAAAAGAGTATATCAAAGGTTAATAATTACAAGTTTACAACCATAATCCATTTCAGAAGTTCCTGTCAAAAGTTCATTTAAATCAATCCTTTAAAAATAATTTTCATTGGAATGATCTTTCAAAATAGTTTTCATAAAATGGTCTTCCAAAACCTTTAGTAACTTCCATTTCAAGTGGTATAGCTTCTTTTTAAAATAGCTTTTTATAAAGGTTCAAAATCAATTAAGTTCAGATAAGGATTTAACAGGTTAAGGTTTATACCAAAATCAAATCAGAATTTACAACAGATATATCAGGTTAAGGTTCAGAACAAGGTTCACAGATCAGATTCAATTAAGACTTACAAATTTAGGGTTCAGAACAAGAGATCAATCAGAGTTCAGGAAAAAGGTTCAGAATACAAGAATCATAGCAGAGGTTCAAACAAAAGGTTCAAGACAACAGATCACAACAAAGATTCACAACTGAAGGGAACATAGCAATGGTATGGGGAATCCTAATAAGGAAAACAAAATACTGAGAGAAAGGGAAAGAAACACCCTTACTGAAATAGGGCAGAATATTTGTACCTTATTAGCACAGCAGAAATCAAACAGACAAACACAGAAATCAGATGATCAAGACTTCTCCTTCTTCACACCTAAAGAAGAGGAAGACAGAATTACTAAAGTTCCTTATTCAGATTATTCCTTTAGTTAATCTCTTCATTTTATGTACTTTCTATTTTTAGTAACTTTCCAGATTCAGTAAGTTCCCATAATTAGCAGGTTTCCAGATTAATCAGATATTATCATTTCAGATTAGGTTGAACCTTATTCAGAGATTATTATGGAATATCAGTATATTTTAGCAAGTTACAGAAGTTTAGGGTTTTAAATGACAATTATACAGAGTTTAGGGTTTTAAGTGCAACTTCATTAATTTACAAGGTCATTAGTGAAATTACTTCAAGTTACAGAATTATATACTCATTATATTCAGAAATACTTTCCATTCCCTTAAGTTTCACAATTTACAGATTACACCCCTTTAATTTCAGAATTTACAAATAAAGCTTATAATTACATATTTTACAATTTAAACCCTACAATATCCATAGTTACCAACCATACATATTATATTTCAAAATTACAGAATATACAATCAGAATTTAGTACTTTACATATTTGACCCCTCAGAATTCAGAATTTACATATTTAGCCCTTTAAGTTTACAAAACATATATATTAAATCATAATTACATAACAATTACATAATTAGCCCAACAATCCTCAAAATCACCCAACAACCTTTTTATATCAGTATTAACACAAAACAACTTCAAAATTCCAGATTTACACTTTTGGTCCCTCACTTTTAATTAATTTCCAAACAAAACCCTAATTTCCCATTAATTCATTATTATGCAAAATTTACACTTAGGACCCCAAAGTTATATTTTTCCCACATTCTTACAGATGTATATGATCTTACAAAAATATCCCAGAAGTTTCAAACTTGGCAAAACAGGTCCTTATGCAATTTACTCCAAATCGGTACACCTTTTTATAAACAATTACCAACCCTAATTTTCACCAATCATTGGACCATCATTTATTTATCCTTAAAACACATTAAATGCTCAGATTCATGCCCAAGAAACAAACCCTAGATCCCACGATTTTTATTTTATTTGTTTCTTTGTTTTTTTCTAAAATCCGGTTTTACAATAATTAACCACGTTAAATTTAAGCTTCTAAAAATCAAAACCATATTTTTCCCAGATCATATAACTTATAAGGAACCCACGAAAAATAGTGAACATGCCCAGAAAATTCGTTTAACATATATTGCATATTTACGTATGCTTTAGATACTAAAATTACAACGACTTGATTTAGGCCATCACAATTCGATCTATCATTTTTCCCAGGTCTAATACATCATAAGAGGTCTAAATAAAATAGCCATCATGCCCAGAAATTCGGATTTCATATATTTGCAATTTACGTGTTCTATAGCCATTATATTATCAAACGCATAGAATTAGCATGCATGGATCGATTTTGATATTTTATATGAGTTATATAACATCTAAATATCACTGGAAAAATGCCATATTAATTTTAACACGTTTGGTTAAGTTGCACGAATTATTACCTTGATTTAGTGTATATCGACAAGAATTTAAGAACAAGAACAAACCAATGAGAAAACGCAGCAACTATCAATTTTCCAAGCTTCCTTGCACTCCCAATAACACCAGAAAAATGCTTGATTAAATCCAGAATTCGTGGAGAGGCCTTGGTGGAATTATTTTGGATCGCTAGGGTTTATATTTTGTTAATCGGTATTGTTTTTTGGAGAATAAAAGAAAGGGATTTGTTTTAACTACTTAGAACCGACAATAGGGGGGGCAATATCAGTATTTTCGGCCCATAGGATCATGATAATTATTTGGTTGATTTTGTTCCCTATTTCCTTATTTTATTTAACATATAATCTAATTAAAAGAAAATAAAACATTATGTTATTTAATTTGTAATTTCCGAATTTTATATATAAATGTGTAAATTAATTTTTTGAACATTTAAAATGATGAACATTGTCCCAGAATTTATTTTGTTTCAGATATAATTCGATTTCAGATGTTTTGGAATTATTTCGGAATTTTATAAGTCGTTTTATAAGGTTTTATATTATCAGGGGTAATTTGGTAATTTTACGGGTTATCTGAATTTCAGGTATTACAGTCTGAGTACCCTTTAAGATCAAAACCTGAACATTTAGGGTAGTACAATCCAAGATTTGGAGTACCTTTCAGGTACCTGAGGATCCTTTTCACAGCTGTTAGATGTGATTCTCTTGGGTCAGACTGATATCTGGCACACAAACAGACTGAGAATTGGATATCAGGCCTTGATGCAAGTAGGTACATCAGTGACCCAATCATTCCTCTAAAAAGAGTTTGATTTACTGGTTTACCAGCAAGGTCAGGACCAAGGTTGTTTGGGGGAACCATTGGAGTTTTCACTGAGGCACAGTCACTGAGCTCATACTTCTTCAGTAGGCTTCTAGTGTATTTTTCTTGACTGATGGAGGTTCCCTTATCAGTCTGCTTGATTTGTAGTCCAAGGAAGTAAGTGAGTTCTCCCATCATGCTCATTTCAAATTTCTTTGCCATCAGTTTTTCAAACTGTTTGCAAAGTTTATAACTTGTTGAGCCAAATATGATGTCATCCACATACACTTGAACAAGAAAGGCTGAAAGAGTTTCATACCATGCCCTAGGAGCTTGTTTCAGTCCATAAAGGGCTTTGTCAAGCTTGCAGACATAGTCAGGAAACTCACTGCTTTCAAATCCAGGAGGTTGTTGAACATAAACTTCTTCTTTCAGTGATCCATTGAGGAAGGCACTTTTTACATCCATTTGATATACTTTGAAGTTCATGTAGGTTGAAAATGCAAGGAAGATCCTGATGGCTTCCATTCTTGCAACTGGTGCAAATGTTTCTTCATAGTCAATGCCTTCTTGTTGATTATAACCTTTTGCAACAAGTCTGGCCTTGTTTTAATGACTATGCCATTCTCATCAGTTTTGTTCTTGAATACCCATTTCATGCCAATGATAGAAACATCCTGAGGACATTTGACCAAGGTCATTACCTTGTTTCTGTCAAATTGTTCTAGTTCATCATGCATAGCCTGAACCCAACTAGGATGTTTCAGTGCTTCTTTGACACTTTTAGGTTCAATATTGGAGATGAAGTCTACAAATAGACATTCATTGGCTGAGGCTGCCTTAAGTTTAGCAGCCATACTTCTAGTAAGCATACCTTCAGTGGGCTCTCCAATTATGTTGACAAGTTCTATATCTTTAGACCTAGTCCAACTGCCCTGAGGTCTTGGATATTGATTTGAACTTGTAGAGGTCTGATTGGGTGGTGGTGTAGGATCAGGTGCAGAAACTTGAAGATCTTCAAGATCTTGAGTATCTGACTGACCTCGTTGATCATTGAGATTGATTAGTTCCTGAGCACTTTGTTCAGACTGATTGATTTCATCAGTACCTATTTGTGCTTCAACAAACTCAGTGATGGTTGGATAAGGAAGGTTGTGTGGGATGATGTAATAGGAAATATCAGCATCTGCTTGATATTGAGTAGAAGGATTACTATCAGGATGATATTCATCAGGAGGATATCTTGATGAATCATCAATTCCTATCTCTTCCACTGAGGTGTTTGAGAATCTGATGGCTTCAGTACTCTCATCAAAGGTGACATGGAATGTTTCCTCAGTTTGTTGTCTCTTTGTATTCAACACCCTGAAGGCTTTAGAGACAAGATAGTATCCTAGAAAGTATCCATCATCAGCTTTTGCATCAAATTTCCCTAAGTGATCCTTGTGATTATGAATAAACACAGGTAACCCAAAGACATGAAAATAGCTGATGTCAGGGATTCTTCCTTTGAATAACTCATAAGGAGTTTTGCTATGTCTCTTGACAATAATGGATCTGTTTTGTGTATAACATGCAGTCTTAACTGCTTCAGTCCGAAAGTGTTTGGATAGAACTGATCCATTTAGCATTGTCCTAACAGCCTCAATGAGTGTTCTATTCTTCCTTTCAGCAGCACCATTTTGTTCAGGTGTGTAAGGAGAAGAGAAGTTTTGAGAAATTCCTTTCTCATCACAGAAACACTCAAGATCATGGTTTTTGAACTCAGTCCCATTGTCAGTCCTGATTTGTTTGAACTTTATGTCATTTTGGTTTTCAATGTTCCTGACAAAGGACATGATTGTTTCAGCTGCCTGACTCTTTTTGGTCAGGAAGTAAACCCAAGTGTATCTTAAGTATTCATCTACAATGACCAGAGTATACTTCTCATGATTAATGGACATAGGACTGATAGGTCCAAAGAGATCCACATGGAGAAGATGAAGGCAGCTTTTGATGGAGAAATTTTGTTTGGTTTTAAAGGATGCTCTATGATGTTTACCTTTTTCACAGGCAAAGCAGGGTTTATCCTTTGAAAACACAAGTGTTGGTAAGCCAAGGACCTTGTTTTGTTTGACAAGATTGTTTATGTTTTTGAAATTCAAATGGGAGAGTATCTTATGCCAAAGCCAGTTTAGAGTCTCAGTGGCTCTAGCAAAGAGACAAGTTCCATTCTGAGTTAGAGTAGACATGTCTAACACATAAACATCTTGTCTTCTTGGTGCAATAAGAACTACTTCTTTATTTGCATTAAATATGGTACATTGCTTATCATCAAATTGAACTATGTATTTAGCATCACATAGTTGACTGGCACTGATAAGATTGTACTTATGACCATTAACATAAGTTATCCTAGTAAAAACTATTCCACTATAGTTTACTGAACCATAACCTTCAGTGAGACATGATGAATTGTCAGCAAATACCACCTTAGGTCCTGGTTCCTCAACATATTTGTGTAGATATTCCTTCACGCCAGTCATGCTTCTTGAACATCCACTATCTAGATGCCAAACAGGCTCCCTGGCATGTCTTTGCACAAATAGTAAACTGTGTCAGTTTTTTCTAGGACCCCTCCTCTTGGAGGGCTTGGCTTTAATGGCCCTTTTAAAAGGTACAATTGATGCATGGTCAGTAGTGTTATGGACTGTGCTTCCACAGATTTTACATTTGGTTGTTGATGTGGACTCAGTGGACTGAGAGGATGACTTGGTGGTTCCTCTTCTAGCCTGAATGACCTTTTCATGTCCTGAGGAGTCATGAGTGGGATCTCCACATATGTCACAACTAGGATCCATTAGACAATCATCAGGAAGATGGTCATTGAAGCCACAATGTGGACAAGGTGAAAAAGGCTTAGCCTTTTGTCTTTGTTTCTGTTTAGAATCAGAAGGATACTGAAAAGCCTGTGCTTTAAAGTTTGCAACATTGGATGAGACTGTGCATGACAAGTGATCAGAAGTCCTGTGATATTCCTTTTTGCATATCATGCAAAAGAGGATTCTATAACAATCATAAGTGGAATGATTTGTATAGTGACACAGCTCACATCTTTGCTGAGGTTTTGAAGATTTTGCTTTGGAGGTGCTTGAGGAAGTTGGTTTGAGTTCCTTACTCTTAGATTGAGGTTTTTCAGATGATTCAATCTTTTCACTCATCTTCCTGACAAGCTCAGCCAACTGATCATATTTTGAATCAGGGCTTTCAGTGTTCACCTCAGTTGGGACTGAAGTTGTTGAGTCATTAGTGGGAACTGAGACTTCAGGTGTGGGTCTCTTCAGGATGGTTCTACCTACTCCTGACTTCTCTTTTGGAGAATGTTGAGAGTAAACTAAAGGTGTTAGATCTGAGCTAGGTGCAGCTCCCTGAAGGACTTTCAGTGGTGGGAGAGGTGTTTGTGATTTTGATTCAGAGTCATTGACAGACTTAGTGTTACTGAGCTAATCAGTAAGTCCAAGCATATCTTTGATAGCCTGACTTTCAGGTTGCAAGATTTTCCCAGTCTCAAAGTTAGGTAACTTACTGTCTAGGTTTTTTCTTTCAACCCAGTCACTAGACTTGGGTTTCATTTCTTGCTCAAAAGATATGCCAGCTGGAATAAAGGCCTTTTCACTATGACTCTCACTGAGGGATTCAGTGAGTTGGTCTTCTCCTAAGATTTTCTTTTTAGAACTAGGAATAAGACTAATAGTTTCATAGACTTTAGGATTCTTTGTTGTCCAGCTTTTAATGACAGCCTTTTCTTTGTTGAGTTCAGTTTAAAGAGCTTGGTTTTGTTTCAAAATTTCAGAGTTTTGAATTTGAAGTGTAACAACTTCTAGCTTGGCTTGTTTTAAGATAAGTAGTTCATCTCTACACTTGTTTAACTCTTGAACAAGTTTATTGTATTTTGAAAACAAATTAAGTCTTTGCTCTTCAACAAACTTAAGATCAACATTAATGTAATTTAAGTAAGCTTGCCAATCAGAATCATCATCCATAGATAGTAAAATATTTACCTTTTTCATGGTGATGTTAACCCACTCTCCATTTCTTGCATGGATTTTTCCAACAGCCAGCTGATCATTATCTGAAAGTGCCATCAGTGCACTGACTCTTACTTCTTCATCATCTGAGGAGACCTCTTCTTCATCCCAGTCATAGGCTTCAGCTACTAGTACCTTGTTCTTTGTTTGAACAGGTTTAGAGGTTTGAGCAGCCTGAGACACTGAGGGAGTGGCCTCAAGGAGAGCAAGTTTAGCTTTAGCTTTTCTATACTTAGCTTCAAAGTCTTTTTGATCATTTTGAACAGTTTTGTTTTGAAAATGTTGAGTAGACTGAAGCATTTTTGGTTGAAACTTGCTAGTTCCTGAAGAAGAACTATTACCAGAGAATTTATATGAGGGTTCTGAGGTGGTTTTAGAAAAACAGTCTTTTGCAAAATGACCCTTTTTACCACATTTGAAACATTCAGTGGTTTCATTTTCTTTTGCTTTAGAAAAGTTTGACTGATTTCTTTTGATAAAATGTTTAGAATTAGAAAGGAGTGCCCTTTCTTGAAATTCAATATGCAAGTCATTAAGGTACTCCTCACTGGTTCTCTCATCAGCCTCATCATCAGAATTCTCTTGGAAATCCTGCACAACACCATTAGAATAAAAGGCAGTGGATAAGGGTAAGGTTGTCAGGGCCTTTTTGGTCTCAAGAGCTTTCTTTGAGTCTGGGTATCTCCTTGAGATTAAGTTGTCCTCATAGACAAACTTCCCATAGATCTCAGGGAGCTCAAGATTTTGAATGTGATTAGCATTCCTAAGACCCTGAGAGAAGTTTAACCACTTCTTAGGGAGACTGTTGACAAAGCCAACATTGATTTCATGCCTAGACTGGACTACACCATCATTTGATAGTTCATTTATCAAGGTTTTGTATCTGGTGTAGGCCCGAGAGAGACTTTCAGAGTCTTTGGCCCTGTAAGTGTTATACTAAAGTTTCAGGTCCATAATCCTGTTTTCCTTGGTATCTAAGGGACCTTTAAAGCTATGAACCAAGTCAAGCCAAGTTTGTTTGGCTGTTGTATAGTTAATGACTGATTCCATTGTATCGTCAGGGAGACATGATATAATGATGCTTTTCAGGCGTTGGTCTTGGTTAACCACCCTTCTCTTATCAATAGTCCACTGAGCTTCAGGTTTAGGTAACCCTTCAGCAGTCTCAGGGACAAAGGGACCTTCATTGATACATGTGATGTAGTATGGTTCCATACCAGTCAAGTAGCAAAACATACGCTTTTTCCACTTGCTAAATTTACCAGCTTATAGTCTGGGAGCAACCGCTGAATAGATTCCTCCCTTTTTGTCAACTAGCTGGGGCACATTACTATCAGCCATGGTAGGATCTTGGTTTTAAAAACCTTTTGAGCACTCTTTAGTTTTTGAAAGATTTTATAAACCAGAGGCTCTGATACCACTTGTTATTCCCCTTACACAATTAGAATTAACTACAAAGTTAAGCTAATCGTGTTCCATGACTAAGTAATATATTGATTAACTAAACAAAATAAGTAAAACGTAAATGATAAAGACAAGAGTTTTTCAACGTTTAAATTCTTATTAGAAATTAATCAAAAGAATCTATACCCAAGTGTTTGCGGAAAAAACACTTGGGATTGAAATGACAAGTATGGTGTTGTCTCCTCACTAAACTTAAGCTGAGCTTAAGTGGCAACTATAAGGAACCACTGAGCTATCTCAGGGACTAGGTTGCTCTTTGGGGGAGTAAAAGTGGTTTGTGAATGTCTAAGCATTAATTGCACAAACTTGTCCACTTTTTCTCCCTTATGAACCTATTTATAGACAAGTATAAAAGAGCACCCGTGACTTAAAAGACAAAAGAATGACCTAAGCTAATCAGGACAAAATACTGATGTATTTTGTCCCTGTTACAAGAACCTATTTTGGGTATAAGACAATTGTGCTTTCTGAGTAACAGTGATGACACTGTTCTTGTTCTAAAGCCTTTCAGGAAAGTTTGACTTTGGCCTGATAAGGACTTCTCCTTATCTCTTCAAATCTTTCCCGCCTTGTCCCGCCTTTCTTTCAGTCTTCAGGTTCTTCAGTCTTGGTCTTCAGTCTTCACTCTTCATTCTTCATAGTTGTTGAGGAGACTAGGGTTCAGTGAGTTATTGTCATCACGCACTGAACTTATTATCTTCTTCTTTGGCTTAGGTGACACTCAAGAAGTTCCGCTTCACTGAATGGTGAATCCTTCTTCTTAGACTCGTCCTAGGCATCTTGAAGATAACTCACTGAGTGACTGTTCACTCAGTGACCTGAGAGCGTTCAAGGTTATTTGACACTTAGGATAATTTGTATTCAAATCTTTGTTTCAGGACGCTTGGGTACTGAATGGACCCAACAATCCTACACCCAAGGCCTATGAGTTGAACACCGATGATTTTGCCACCCTTATTGCCCATCCTGCTCCGTTCCAGAAGTTTCCGGAACCCTTCCTTTGTTGTGTTGGATTAAGCCGTCACTATACCTTGGATGAGGAAACTTATCCCATTTTTCTTAACGGCAACAAAGAGGGTGGGTATTTTTTATTATTTATATGTTCTTTATCTTGTAATTTCTGATTTTTCTTCTAAATGTTTCTGTTGGCTATGCAGAGATGGATTTGTCCGCTTTCATTCATGTTGCGGATCCCACGAAAGTGAAGGTTGCGGAAAGGGAGCGTGTGGACGGATCCCACGAAAATGAAGGTTGCAGAAAGGAAGGGTGAGTTAGAGGCAAGTATTGACAGAGAGTTTGGTGATGAAGGTGGTGGTGCTAATCAGGATGATACTGCGACTGGTGGTGGTGGTGTGGGACCGAGTGGTTCCGCTGCTGGTGGTGGAAATGACTTGGAGATCCAGCCGGTTCTTGAGACTGTTGTCACGGCGGCTGAAGATGCTACTGTCGTGAAGCCTAAACAGAGGAAGAGGGAAGGAGATGGTGCTGGTAAGCCTAACCGTTCTCCGAAGAAGGTAAGGGATGATCATGGAGATTCTAGCAAGTCTGCCATTGGTGGCAAATCTAGGTCTGTTATCTAGGAGTTGCTGAAAAGGAGTATGCTGGATGCGGAAGTTGGGGTTAAAGCTTTGCCTACCATGCCTCTTATTACTTCTTCTGTGTCAATCACACCGGAGCGTGAAACGGACACTCAATCTGACACTATAGCTGGGCCTCAAATCCGCTCTGTTGATCCTTCCGGAAGGTTCGTTATCTCCCCAGATTCTTCACATCATTCTAGTACTCATGATGCTTGTTAGGAATATAAATATTCATATGAAGACTCGGTCACCCCAAGTACTCATTAGCATTAAGTAGCTCGTAGGATTATAAGTACTAATTTAATTATCGTAGTATTTGTGGAGTTGGGTCGGGTCTTTACCCACTGTCAGCTCACTCCACAGTCCACATGGGGCGTCTATGCTTGGTGTATAAATACCCTCTCCCACCAAGGGAGAGGGTTGGACCTTCACTTCATTCTAATCTAACATATTACACTTTCTCTCTCAAGGTTCCATTTCTCTCTCTTGTTTCTCTCTAAATTCGGATAAAATCCACAAGAACCATACGAATTATGATATGATATTACTTGCAATTGGTATCAGAGCCATGGTTAGGTTCATTTGATTGTATGCATTTGGATTTCTCTTATTGGTTTGTGGTTTTTCTTTTGGTCCGAATAGTTTGGTACTCGAATTTCTTTTAGTGGTTTGTAGTTTTCTTTTGGATTGAATAGCTTCTAAGTGAAAATATCTTGGTTTGATTGTGGGTACGAATTAGTGGTGGTTTAGTTTGTGTTACTATTGTTTTTTTTCTCTCTTTTGGTTCGAATACAAATAACAAGAACACTCATGAGTTGTGGTTAGAATCGTTATAATCTTGTACTTTCGTATTCACAAAAGTCTCTAGTATCATTTCTAGCTAATCCACGGTTCACTTGGTGATTTATTTGGAAGGTTGAAGAATTTTTCGTCGTTGCGATTTGGCTTTCGATAACAAGTTCTTGCTTGCGATTTGAGTATTGTTGGGTAATTAGTTGTTGCGATTTGGTAGGCTTTGGTTCTGCGATTTGGCGTTTTACTTAAAAAGGGAAAGAAGACAAATCGCAAGAAAGTGACAGTTTTGTCCTATTGTGATTTGCGATTTGATCTTTGCGATTTGGGTATTTTTAAGCCTGCGATTTGAGTAAGCCTGCGATTTGAGTGTGGCTGCGATTTGAGTGTGGCTGCGATTTGAGTGAGCCTGCGATTTGATCTTTGCGATTTGAGTCACTGCGATTTGACTAGTTGCGACTTGACTAATTGCGATTTGACCAGTTGCGATTTGACATTGCGAGTTGATACTTGCGATTTGACTTATTGCGATTTGGTTAATTGCGATTTGACTTGTTGCGATTTGATTAATTGCGACTTGACTTGTTGCGAGTTGATCAGTTGCGGTTTGACTAAAGATCCTGCAGTTTGACTTTTTACGTGAAAACTTCAAACGGCCATAACTTTTGAACCGTAACTCCGTTTTCAGCGAATTACCTGTCAAAACGACCGTGAGACCGAGGAGAAGGACACATTGAATGAATTTATTCATTCAACCCAACTTTCGAAGCCTGAAATGCTCCAAAAAGAAGTTATCAAGCTGTGAAGTTTTTAGACCAAAATTTCACTACAACTAAGGCACTTCACTGGAACCAAATCTCAACTAAACAACATATCACCTAGTCCATCAAACGATCATCATCTTAACACACAATCACCAATCATTATCGATCCAAACTTTCATCATAACACATTCAAGTAATCAAATCACGGTTAATTTTTTATTTTTGTAAAATCCCGCGAAATAATATATTTCTCGATTTAAATCATAGAATTGTAAAATCCCGTGCACGTTCATATAATGTCAAAAACTACGGATTCAGTCATTTCTGAGGTACTCAAATTGTATGACATGATTGAAAAATAAAAGATTCCCAAAGATGTACAACAGATAAACGTGTTTGAGTATGTTAGTGCCGATAGGGACTCTGTGTGCCCGAATTCTCAAGAGAAAGAGCTCCATCAGCTACAGACAAACATTGTTGAGTCAGATACTGCTATGAACAACGTGCAACATGTGAAACATAACGAAGCATCTGTTGAACCTAGTGGGGTATCTTCTGTTATTCATGATGATAATGTGTTACATGAACAAAAGATTCCCGACAAAGTACAACAGACAAACATTGTTGAGTCAGATACTGCTAATATGGGAAATAGCGATGTTATCCCGTATGAACAATATGTGAAACACAACGAAGCGTCTGTTGTACCTAGTAGTGCATCTTCTGTTATAAATGATGATTATGTGTTGCATGAGTACACTGCGTTTATCCCTGATGACACCTTGACCACTAGACTTAACATCTATAAAGATCAGGTGGCCATATATGAACAACGTGCAAAATTTGAGCTAACTGAACGTGAGCAGAAAATGGATAGTCAAATGCGTACATTCATAACAGAACGTAATTTAAGGGAAGAAACATTGATAAAGGAGTTATATTCTTTACGAAAACAACTTGATCAAACTGTTAAACAAAAACAGGAGATCCAAGAAAGTGTAATTACACTAAAACATGATTTCAAAGAAAAAGAAACAAAACTCTTAAATGTTTTTTCCAGACTTAAAACATTAAAGAACAAGATTGAAAACAAGTTGTACACACAAGACCAGACCAGACAAACTGCTCAAATGATTCAAAAGCATAAAAAGTTGTGTGATGAACATAGTGAAAAGGATGTAGGTGAACCTAGATCAGCTTTACTGAAGAGTGTTAAAGTTGCCCAACCTGCCTTATATGATGCAAATGTAATGATTAAGCCTGGTCATGCCCCTCCCGATGTGTCATCATTGGAAGAGAGTAATGAGATAGAAGTAATAAGTAGAGAAAGAAGGGCTGAAAAAAATGAAGGATCCCAAATGTATAGCCAATCGAGTCATAATCAAACCCCATGATTACTATGAGGAGAACCGATTGACTGTTTTTGCACCTCAAACTAAGTTGACACTAGAACAGATATTTTGGTCTTTAGATGTAGAAAAGAGAAAGGCCGATGAACTTAAAGCCAAAACTCCACCCCTTAGAAAAATAGCGGCTGCAACGGTGTACCCACCCAATACACCCAGGCACTTAGTTCCTTTAACTCTTCCCACAGAATGTAAAACTCTAATTAGCATATATGTTCTTAGTCAACTATTTGCTGATTTTGATAAAACATGTAAGAAGAGAATTACGCCAACGGGAATTACTGAAGGGGAAAGGGGTTTTGAACTAACAAAAAAGTGTTACTTAACTGAGGTTATTCCATTCTTTAAACTCCTCAAGGAACATTTTGAGGGCATGCAAAAAACCTTAAAACTGAAGTAAAAGAGATGAAAGAGGTATTTAAAGATATGGAAAATGAAGTGTCCCAAAATGTGATAGAATTTAAGAGTCGTGAGATTGAGAGAAAGAACATTCTCATCACCAATGAGAATTTAATTGCTAGATGTATTGCGCAGGATGTGTTTTATAATGCTTCTGATTCTGCATTAACTGCTTGTCAATTTCATGAGTTGTCTATTGCATTGAATGTTTCCCAGAATCGTGTTGTTGAGCTTGAGGGGGAGAATTTAAAATTGCATGAGAAAATCCAAAACGATGTCCATGATAACATGGTCCGGCATTTTTCAAAACTAGAGGTTGATAATCTTAATTTGCAATTAAAATATCAACATTTAGAAGAAAGAGTTAAAATCTCAAATGCCAAGACATCTTTGGATGCTCCTGAATTTGATGCATATTTTGAATTAAGCAAACGAGATGAAAAAATTCAAACTCATACTAACACGATTCGAAAATTGAGGGCCCAAATTGCCCAATTAAAATCAAATAAGAGTGATGTGATTGGCACCCATAAACCATCATCTTCAGATTCTCAGAATTTTCACTATCAAGACGCCATCAATAAATTACAATATGAAAATGAGTGTTTTCAAGCTGAAAATTCAAAAATCAAACAACATTACAAAGAGTTATATGACTCGATTAAAGTCACACGTAACAATCATAATGAAAAGATAACTTCTTTGCTAAATGAGATTGAGAATCTAAAGACTCAGGTGAAAGGGAAAATGCCAGTCATCACCAGTGATAATGTTGTTCCAAAGGTTTCTGCTTGTAGTAAGTATGAAATTGATGATGTGCCTATTCCGCTTCCCCTTAGGAACAATAGGTCTGCTAATCAAATATATCTCACTCACCTTAAGGATAGCCTTGATACCCTTCGTGAGATCATAGAAGAGGATATGATAGATAAACCACTTGATAGTGCAGTTGTAGATGCCTGCTTCCTCACTAAATGATCTCAGGAACTCTTAGAATACGTCATTGGCAAATGTCCTAAGACTGATAGCAAGCGAGATAGGTTTATTGCATCATCTTCAATGACTAAGAACAAGCATGTAACCTTTAAGACACCCTTGGAAACTTCAGATCCCAACACATCAAAACATGTTCAGCAACTGGAAGTGAAAAAGACTAAGATTCCCATCAGTCCTTCTACAGGAGTTAACAGAGACACTAAAGCTAGCGAGTCAAAACCTAGGAAAAATATAAAGAATTATAGGACTTCACCAGCTAAAAGTGTTCCTAAGAAGAAAGTAGAAGACCACATGAGGAACAATAAGTCAGATTTGAAAAAAATGAATCACAATTCAAATCCTAATTCACTTTGCAAAACATGTAATGATTGTTTAATTTCGGGTAATCATGATAAATGTGTTGAGAAATTTTTGAAGTCATCCAACAAACCCCCAGTTAAGAAAGTTTGGAGAGCTAGACAAATTAAGCAATCTTGGAAACCTACAGGGAAAACGTTTACCAATGTGGGCTTTCAGTGGAAGCCCACGGGACGAATATTCACACTAGGCGAACATTGCCTTTTAACGAGGATTATCATGCCTAGAGTAGTGCCTGTTAAGGAATGGAAGCCAACTGGTAGAGTTATCTCTTTAGATACACAATGCCCTTTAACTAGGTCCATTGCATCTACTAGTGTTGCCCCTATTGTTAAAACCAAGGCACCTATAGTTTCAGCAGCTCCAAAGATTGTTTGCACTAACCATCTGGAACCCAACTTAAATTGGGGATCCGGCACTCCAAACTCTCTTCTTTCGTCTGTTTTCAAATGCAGGTCATACAGATCGTCCTTTGACATTTGGACTCAGGCTGCTCACAACATATGAGGGGAAATGACATATGACGTCTGTTCACATCAGTTCAGGCCTCGATCTTCAACGACAAATGACGTTTGAACACATCAGTTCAAGCCTCGTTCTTCAATGACAATGATGTTTGAACTCTGCAGTTCAAGCCTCGGGCCTCAATGTCAACATAATGGTGTCTGCTGACAACTCTTCAGGCCCCGTTCTTCAAAGAAAAGAAAAGTGTACGCTTAAGTGCGCTTTATCTTCAGAAGAAGAGAAATCTTCTTGTTTATGACCATTCTCATCAACAAGCTTCATGCTCTTCCCATGCTCATTCAGTCATCAAGTGGATCAAAGTACATCGGAGTATATTCTTATTCACTCGTTCAATAAAAAATGGCAGTCATATGCAATTTTTGAGGGTGAGAAGGGTGAATAAATAAAATGTCAGTTATCAAGTGGATCAACTTACCGTTGATGGTATTCTTATTCACTCGCTCAATAAAAAATGGCAGTCATATGCAATTTTTGAGGGGGAGAAGGGTGAATAAACTACATGTTGATTGTCATTTGAGAAATGGTCATACGACTCTCCTTCAACACCTAATGTTCCACTTATTCCTCAAGGTGTTGATAATGACTCTCATGATATTGAAGTTGCACGCTTGAATAATGATCCATTCTTTGGTATTCCTTTCCCAGAATCAGGTTCTGAAGAATCTCCTTATTCACGGATTGTTGTTCCTTCCAATGTGTACTCTGTAAATCTACCACAAGAACATAAAGGAAAATGTCGGCTAAAACGTCAAAATAGCTAAGAGTTTGGACATGGAATGTCAAGTGATCACGGAGTTTATTTGGCATCCCTTATTTGAGATTGAAGTGTGTTTCACGAAGGCTTCTACTTATTTCATCATCGAGACTTCATCTATCGATTGATGACTTGCTTAAAGTTATTAAATTTATGATTGGGACTTGGATTATCTAGTTATACCCGATGCAAGGAGTTACATTGTAGTTCTCACGGGTTATAGCTATCACTTCAAGGAGTTACATTGTAGTGCTCAGTGTCACACGCAGATGCAGATGTGGATAGTCTCAAGAGGTGTTGTACTTGCTTTGGCTCTTAGTTAAGTGTATAAGGGTGTTAATACAAATATCGTCCTAAAAACGTTATTTATATTTTACGATCTTTACTTAGTTTTGTTAATGACAATTACAAAGTATATCCTTTAGTAAATTATAAATGCTAGCTAAAGTCTCTTTAAAACACATTTTACATTTCACAAGTTTACTTAGAATTACATTTTACACATCTACTAGTTTATTTCCTTAAAAGGAAACTTTATTTTTAAAATGATACAATGTCATCATGGCATGCATCATACATAATATCTTGGCTAGATCTTCAAGCAAGATAGTTGACATTGAAAGATTTTGATATGACATGACAAAGGTGTGGAGGATACAACTGGATTTGGAAAGATTTCCAAAAACTCTTAGCTGTCATTTTGCTGTCAAGTTGGCGGAACCAAATGATATAAAGGACGGATCCCTTTTATGGGATCCGCCGGCTGTTCACCAGCTTGCCTATAAATAGCAAGCTGATCATTTGGACACACCATCACTCATATAGCCTAACATTCATACTCATTCATTTACATATCATCTAACATTTATCATTCATTCATTTCATTGATCTTTCCTTTTGTAGCAAAGGAGATTAAGCATCAAGGTTTAACACAGACGTGTAAAACCTTTGGCATAGTTACTGTGTGATATAGTTGTAGTTCACACATCATTATTTGTATCATTTATCTCAGTGAGTGTGGTTAGTGTTTTAGTCCTCAAAACACAAAGAGTGTAGGGAGTGGTTGTACCCTTGTGAAAGAACCAAACGGGAGTGGTTGTACCCTTGTAAAGAACTCGACATCTAGCTTAGTGTCGGTAATTGTATAGGCGACGTTAGGTTGGTTCTACCTTGAAATAGAACCCGGTGTTTAGCTTAGTACCGGAAAAGGAAGTAAGCGACGTGTAAAGGTTTTCTCCACCTAGAAGACAGTTTGTTTTTCATTCACAGTTTATTTCTTAAAGTCACCTAGGAATGAGTATTGAGTTAAAACCAGCTGTTTTTGTAGGAAGAGGTCAAGCTAGGAATGAGTATAGAGTTAAAACAACTCAACTGAGACCTCAAACTAGGTTTCCCAAACACCCCTTTCCTAAGAGTATTGTTAACTCACAACATCATTATCAAAATAATTGGAACCAAAATATGTCTAGAAACTTCCAAGGTCCCAATTACATGCCATGGAACAACTATCCTCCATTTGCTTACATAAACCATGATAATGTTATGTTTAACCCAAACGGACCCATGAGATATTGGGGACCAAACGCTTGAGTCTTTCTTGAACTTAGGTATGCTTAAAGGTTGATCTAGAACCTGATGAGTGGATCAAAGATAGTGGGTGTTCAAGACATATGACGGGAAACAAAAGCCTTTTCTCAACTTACCAAGTGTACGACGGAGGTAATGTCACATTCGGTAGCAAACTTAAAAGTAAAATCATTGGAAAAGGTACGATCTCTCATGACTCTCTCTCTATTGATGATGTTGCTCATGTAGATAATTTAGGATTTAACTTGCTTAGTATAAGTCAATTATGTCGCAAAAAGTATAACGTCCTTTTCAGTGAAAATGGAAGTAAAATACTTAAAGATGGCATAACTGTAGGAAGAGGTGTTTTAAAGAATAACGTATATGTTATGAAATTAGATAAAACACCTAAAGAGAAGCTTTGTCTTACCTCTCTGGACGAAAGCTCAACTCTATGGCATCGACGTTTAGGTCATGCCAATATGAGGCTAATTCAATCCTTATCATCTAAGGAACTCGTTAGGAACCTACCCAAGTTGAAATATGACCAACACTTTTGTGATGCTTGCAAAATTGGGAAACAAGTGCATAATAGCCATAAGGCTAAAAACATGGTATCTACATCTAGGTGTCTAGAATTATTGCATATGGATTTGTTTGTCCCGTCGGCTATACAAAGTTATGGAGGTAATTTTTACACATTAGTTATAGTAGATGATTATTCTAGATATACGTGGACTAAATTTTTGAAAACCAAAAATGAGGCCTTTGATAAATTTGAAATTCTAAGCAAGAAAATTCAAAATCAAATAGGAAGTAACATAGTATCTATTAGAACCGACCATGTTCGAGAATTTGAAAACGAAATCCAATTCGGAACTTTTTGTGATAATAATGGAATAACACATATTTTCTCGGCTCCCCGAACTCCACAATCTAATGGTGTAGTAGAACGGAAAAATAGGACAATTCAAGAAATGAGTAGAACTATGTTAAATGAACAAAACATACCTGATGCGCGTGTGCGTAGTGCTCTAATTTATACCCACGGTATGTCGTTGTGGTTTTAGCAGTATTCAAGTTTTAAATTTATATTTAGCCGACTTATCAATAACACACACACTTTAACGAGCAGTGTACCCGGTCAGTATGAATATAATGGTAAGTAGAGTGTCGATCACTAAGAGTGGAACGTATTATCTAGTTATCCTAATCAGTATTTTAATATCTTAAGTTAGCTATACAACCTAATCTAACGCAAGGGGGTTCAGCCTGAGAGACTGGCATGGTTTGATTATGATTAAATATAAACTAAACTAATAAGCACGAATCAGCGATTAGCACACACGTACACAGATAAATACTTGAGACAATAAGAAGACCTGTCCTGATAGTTAAGTAGCTTGTCACTTGTTTTATTGCTAGTTTTATATGAAGTGTATAGTTCGATGCAACGCACCGAGATTAATTCCTTTCTCGTTGGCTCTAATCTTATCGGCGAGTAAACCCTTAATGATTACTTATGACTATCCTACATATCTTTTCTTCCTACTTTTCTACAGACGATAGAATGCATAGGCGATCTAATAAATAGGCGAGGAAGGGGCATGGCGACCCAAGCAATGCTCAGCTAGACACAGAGGTTATCAATGCACGAATAAAAGTCACCAAAGACATCAACATATAAACTTTAATTAATGGGAAAGCAATTTTAAGGGGAGTTGAAGTGCATGATTAAATCAATGACATAAGCCCATCAATCCTGACCAATTAAAGTGTACTAATACAATAAAACCAAACTACTTAATGAATTGAATACATGCAGGACCTTCTTACAGCTCTTGTATCTTCGTTCAAGGTGTGTCTTGTGCTGCTACTTCGTCTGAATTGGCTTAGGGTTTCTGTGGTCTTCGGTCTTCTAAAACTAGGCTCTCCGAAATTCGTCTGACTTTGGGGTATTTATAGTTTCTGTCTGAGGGCAAGATGCGACGCATAGGATAAGTAGATGCGGCGCATTGACTTAACTTCGCGTGGGGTCCAAGATTAATATATTCAGGAATATTCGTACACCGCCAGAAGATGCGGCGTAACTCCATTCTTAGATGCGGCGCATGTCCTTGCTGTCTTGGATCATAGCTTGTGAAATCTTGATAGTGATGCGCCGTATATAATAAGTAAGATGCGGCTTATCTGGAGCAGAATAATCTTGATCTTGTACATTTCAGTAGACTCTTAACTTCTTGCATGTTTTGCTCCATAATTAGTCCAAAATTGCCAAGTTTCACATAATACTTGTTTTTACCTGAGAATTACAAAAGTAAACATTAACGTATCAATTCTCACAGATAATATAATAAAACAAGTCAAATAAATAGGATAAATGATAGTAATAAAATGTACTTATTTGAGTTCATCAAATATCCCCCCACTTGAACTTTACTTGTCCCCAAGTAAACCTTAGAATTAATATTATGAAAATGTATCCTAAAAGATATTAGGATTTATTTTTATATTTAAGCATGTATTCATTTTTGTCATAATCACAAAAACCAAACACTTAACAAATTAGAAGTAAAATAAAATATATTGATAAAAGCAAATCTAATCGTTTAACTGTCCAGTCGTGAAGAATATTCTATCATAAGCTTGGCAAGTATACGCATCTCCCCCACTAAAGCTAAGGAATAACAAGTCTAAAGCGGTAAAAAGGGTTTGTTGGTTAAGGGTTAATCATTCTTCTTAATCTCTATCGATCTCAAATTCCAGAAAAGGCGACAAAATCACAAATACATGATCGAATCCACGAACACGATACTTGCAATTGCTCAAATCCTTAACTCGAATAGGCTAAAGATAGGACCAAGTAATCTTCACCAATAATATTATATCAAAAAGGGCGAAAAAATCATAAATACATAGCCGAATCCACGACTACGATACTTAAGATTGCTCAAATCCCTAATCTCAATAAATCAAAGGTTTGGATAAAGAAATGATATAGGGTATGGATAATATTTGGGATACAAATTGGTGTAAAATGAAAAATAAACAAAACAGATAAATTAAAATCCTAAGTGTGGTAAATTGCTATCCCAACCATCCCATGAATAAGACTCATATCATAGAATAACTCACGCTTTAACACTTGAAACACACGCTTTAGGTAGACACGAATTATACTCAACAAGATCTTAATCAAAGAACAACCTTAATTGGCGTTCCCATAACGTCCAACTCCCAATCAATCCATAGATATAATATACAACAACTAGTGGTGATATCGACCACTTAATACAAAACTTTACATAAGTTGGTTAAAACAAACATCCAACTTTTCCTTTTTTTTTTTTTTTTTTTTTTTTTTTTAATTTGAACTTGAAACATAAACATAGATGTGTAAAATTTCACCACATCACTATAATGATAACTCTGGATAATTTTTCCATACTTTTCATGACTTCAGAAATAACGGTAATAGTGAAAGTAGTAAACACACGAAAAATAAACTCAAAGATATACAATATTTACTTTCACTCTAATTGCATTGTGCAATTTCCTGACTCAACCAAAGATAATGAATTACGCACGCGAACACAGGTAATGTAAGGAAACACACTTTGCCTAAAGCAATTAACCAACCACGGATTTTAATCTACAAGGTAGGCTAAGGTGTAAGGGTGTAACGAAACATTATAACAAAGGTGCAAGAAACGAAAGGAATGGCTCTGAGTGTTTTTCTAGGGGTATCTTACTCTAAAAGTGAGAGTAACAAAAGGGTTTATACGGGGGTTAACTAACCAGTGTAGTTAGTTAATATCACATAACATATAAAGGCTATTTGGGTGTAATCCTAGAAATTTACCAATTTAGACAAGTCATTCCAATTATGTAAATAATACTTATTATGGTGGTCTTGAATAGTATACAAGCCAAGTTCTAAAGTTTACAAGTCACCGGCACACTCATAGATTTGTGAATTTTGAAAAGTTCACAAATTTTGAAATTAACGTCATGTGTGCAGCTATGTAATTTAGACTTTAAACAAAATCATGCTAAAAATTTTTAATTTTGATATATTAAGCACATTTTAAGCGTATTTTGAAAAAAGTTTAGGACAAGTAAGTGTTCTAATTCTCCAATCCCCCCACTTAAGTTAAACAACGTCCTCGTTGTTTGTATCAAAGGTTAAAAACTGGAAAATAAAAGAATTAGAACAGAAAAACTCCCCTGAGATTTGCTCGGTATGATCCTCCATTATTTGTATAAGAGCAAAAATCATCTTTCTTGTGGATGAGAACGTTTAAGCTTCATATTTGATGTATCCACAGGAAATGCAGGAATCTATAATACCATCAATACTTTAACACACCTAAGTTAAGAAGGTTCAAACTTGCATAATACATTAGTAGTTTGTAAAAATAAAACTTAAAAATTAAAATTGAAAATCATCAGGTCAGTCGATACGCCGTATCTTATGAAAGAAGATGCGCCGTATCGAGCCTGGAATAAATACGAATCAGAATAGAAGATGCGTCGCATCCTTAACCAGGGATGCGCCGCATTAAAATAAACTGATAAAAAGTTTTAAAGTCAAAAATAAAAATGCAGAAAATAAAGTAAGATATGACCAGTGCAGGAGATGCGTCGCATCTCAGGATTGAGATGCGTCGTATCTTCTGCGGGCCTGACTGACTTGACACAGAACAGAATAGTAAAAATTTCTCCGGGTTGTCTCCCGGTCAGCACTTGTCTTTATTCCAGAGTCTTCAAGTTAGACTCACGTTCAGCTCTTTATTTCGATCTATTGATCCCCACATGTCCGCGCACGATGTAGTTGCGAATTACTTCGTCACGAACATATTCCGGCCCCAATTCAAGTACACCTTTGTAGAATCCTTTCATCTTTTGGTACGGATACTCGATCCCTTTCTCAGCATCATTTTCATCTACAAAAAGAAATGGTGTATATTTGTAACAAAATTTGTTAGGGGCATGTTCAAACCTTGGGTGAGCACGAGGCATCATGTAAGTGATAACGTTGCTTCCACTTTTAAAGGTGATCTTTCCTTCAAATCTTTTAGCGTTAATTACGACCTCCTTACAGAATGGCTTCCCAACGATCATGTCACCCATCTCAACATCACGATAAGCATCCATGTTTTCCACCACAGTGAAATCTGCAACAATAGTTAAATTCCCAACAAAAATAGGTACATTCATGAACATTCCAACTACGTTTTTCCCTCTATACTCAATTTTGTTTTTCATTATAGAATTATAGAAATCTTTTGACATTACATTAATTGGTAAAATAGGGAAAAAGTTGTCTTTAATCTGTTTAAATCCTATCATGCAAGGAAATTGTAAATTATAAGCACAATCTACATGGATCTTTCTACCATAATCACAGAAACTAGGATATCCTTCAAATTCATCATAATTCTTAGTGTTGATCATATTGACTCTAGGTATATCCATAATTTCTCCTTCTTCAATTTCGGGTTCAGAATCCTCCATAAATTGATCATTGATTCCTAATGGTAGATTAAGATCATTTAATTCAATGTAGTCTCCACTATAGGTCTCAAGTGATTCATTATTTACCAAGGTTTCTCCCATAAAACTAGCTTCTAGATCGATGTCCACATGTTCTTAATCCTAGCACATAGACGCCTCTAATTATGCTTTTAACAGGATCTTGGCACTTATAGACTAGTTTATTATTCCCTACCCTTAATGAGATTTTTCTTTTAAACACATCAATCTTAGCATGGGCGGTAGACAAGAAAGGTCTTCCAAGGATTAAAGGAATCTTAACATCCTCGGGCATATCTAATATAACAAAGTCTACAGGGAAAACAAACTTCTCAATCTTAACTAGCACATTATTAGCAATCCCTTCAGGTCGTTTTACCGTTTTATCAGCCAATTCAATAAGCAACTTAGTTGGTGCTAATTTTCCTAGTCCTAGGGTAGTGAACAAGGTAAAGTAAAACTTCCTGGGTCTTTTTCTTTATGAGGCAAGGCATGTAAGTCGGTTGCAGAGCTCTCTTCTTTCATTGTAGCCTTGATCTCCTCTTCAATCTTTGTCTTCTCTTTGAGTAGTCTCCTTAAACTGATTGAAGAATTAAAGAAAAATTCGGGTCTTGCACCATCATTACCATTCATCAATCTTCCAGGTATGTTAGGTGTGACCTCTTCAGTGGTGCTTATGGCCTTGACATGATCTCTTGGGTTGGTTTCAGTTGAGCTAGGTAAACTTCCGTATCCCCTTTCTTGAAGAACTTTGCTCATTTGTCCAATTTGTTGTTCCAATGCTTTGATCGAAGCTCCTTGATTTCTTGTAATAGTGTCTGTTGAAGCTCAGATTTCCTTGATCATAGCAGTGTTCTCATCATGTCTTTTAGCAGCATCGGCCATAATTTGCTTTAGAGTGTCATCTAAAGTCTGCCTCCTTTCTTGATAAGCGGGATTGAAGTTGTTCTTTTGATAGAATCCCGGAGTAGCTTCCCTAAATCTTCCTGAAGGTCGGAATGGTTGTCCAAATTGTGTGTAGTATGCTTCTTCAAAATTCTCACTTTCATTCTTGTTAGGGCAGTCCTTAGTGTAGTGAGGTCCTTCGCATTTTTCACATCCAACTTGGGCAGCATACACTTTCTCATCACGCTTCTTCATCTCTCTGCTAATTTTATCCAATTGAGCTTGAATAGCAGCAAACCCGTCAAAATTAGTGCTGCTCTTAGATCTAGTAGAGGTCCCATCGTGCCATTTTTGAGAATGATCAGCAGCTTCTTGGATAGCTTTCCTAGCATTGGCTGCACTCATTTGAGGCACAGCAACCTTAGCATCCAAGATTTGTCTAGTAGGCACGTCCAATCCTTGATAAAACAATATTATCTCCTGCATTTCACTTAGATAATGTTGAGGGCATTTCATCAATAGGTCTTTGAATAGTTCCCAAGCTTGATAAAGAGTTTCATCAGGCTCTTGCTTGAAACTTATGGGAAACTAGAAGGGGGGTTGAATAGTTTACCGGTTTAAAAACTTCTTTTAAAAATCTTGTTTTAAAAGTTGGTTATTGGAAACTTTGATTCGAACTCTATGTGTAATCAATCAACACCAATATGAACTACCCACTAAGCTAAGTAATAATAACAAATAAAAGTAAAGAGTAGAGTTGGAAAGATCAAACCGAGACAGAGGATTTATAGTGGTTCGGCTACGAAGCTCTTCTTCGCCCTACTCCACTCCCCGAGTACCACACTCGAGAGTTTCAAGCACTATGTCAACAACCTCCCTTAAGGCGGAGAAAACCATACACGTCGCTTATCCTATTACCGACACTAAGCTAGATGTCGAGTGCTAATCTTAGCTAGCACCAATCTACCAAGGTCCACGTGACCAAACACACAAGCCCAATGGCTTCAAGAGATCACCAAGATCTCAACACGATCACAATGATCAACACTCACTTCACTCTACTCAACTAACACTAACCTAATGACCCTTGATCTTCTTGATCAATCACACAAGCCAAATGGCTTTAAGAGATGTTCACTATCTCTATAGATCACACTTGATCTTCACTCTCACTCACAAAAAGGAAATATACTTGATGTATGCTAAGATACAACAAGGTTGTAACAAGTGTTACAAAAACCTATCAACTACAACTCTAGTATCTTCTTGATTACTTGAGTTCTTCTCTTGCTAATGAAGAGGGATGACAACACCTTGTATCAACTTGGATACTTGTGTTCTTCTCTTGCTAATGAAGAGGTATGAAGAGGATCACTTGAAGGATGATTGGATCACTCTTGAAACAAAGAAAAACTAATCTAAATGACCCTAAGAAGTGAAAAGTGTGAGAGGGTTTGACTAAGGGATTTTTCTGTGTGTGAAGGGTGCCTAAAACTATGAAAGAGGTGGGTATTTATAGGCAAATAAAATCTGAACGTTACAATTCAAAATGGTACGGACGGCTCCACTAAATGACCCACGGCTCCGTTAAATTTAACGGTACCGTGGAGCCGTGGTAGACTAGGACGCTCCAAATTTTGTCTTTTCTGGTGAAAACTTATTTGGGGAAGGTTGGAGCTGATTTTGGGGGGAAAAATAGCTGTTGTGATTTTCAAACTTATTTTTCCATTAAAACATTTCTTAATGTTTCAAAAATAATTTGTCATGTGTATTTTTGAAAAAATGTTTTGTCCCACTTAAAATGTGAATTTTCAAAACATGAATTCACTTCTTTGATCACTAGTTCAAGTTGTAACTTTGTTCAAGAGTGATTTGCGTAGAAACGGGATCTTCCGATTAAAAACTTGTTAACGTTAATTTTAACGTAACGTGAGTTCACATTTTGTCATCCTCAAAACATGAAGTAATCGAAAGATATAAATAACGTTTTTAGAACATTATTTGCATCAACAATCTCCCCCTTTTTGATGATGACAAAATATAAACTCATTTTAGGTTAAAATTAGTTTTAACAAGTTTTTAATGAGTTTACTCCCATTTCTCCCCCTTTTTGTCAAATCAAAAAGGTGGTTAAGGCTCCCCTTTGATGTGTACTCCCCCTCATTTGGAGAACACAAAGGAATCGAGCAATGGATCGTGCTACAAAACAAAGTTAGACGACAAATATACAATATCTAACACGTAGCACATTGTGACAAATAACCAATCCCTTAAAAGGAAAACCTCCACATAAAACATTCATTCATAAAACAAACAAGTGTCATAGTAATGTATGACTACACAGAAAGCACTAGGAAAGATAACACTAAGAAAGATAACAAGAAGCCTAAATTCCTAATGACTAGAGACAAGCTTCATTTCCAAGAGGGGTCCTAAGAGTTTATTGTGGAGGACTAAACAAGCAAGTGTTTAGTTGTTTTGGTTAGGAGGTGGTGGAGATTGGGGCCCCATTTGAGGTGGTGGAGGTGTCAAGAGATGTTCTATAAAGTAGAACATGAAATGAATCTCGTCTCTTAAGAAGTAGATGAGATTACGGTTGTGGAGACAACATAGGCAATTAGCACTATGTAACTTAAAGGGATGTGGTTGGTTGGGTTATGCCATGATAGGAGGTGGTGATTGTGGTAGGGTTGTTGGAGGTGAAATTGGCATGGCATTGTCCAATGGGGTGAAGGGAGATGGTGTGTATTCCATTGATGATGTAGTGTAATAGGATGATGAAGATGTTGTGTAGGTAGATGATGTTTTAGATGGTGCAGAAGGTGGTGATGGTGAGTATGGAGTGGCTTGGGAAGGTGGTGTCATAGCTTCATCATCTCTTGTGAGATCCACAAAGAGTGGTTTTGAGGGTGGTTTTACGGTTATCCTAGGTTTCTTGGAGATTTGAGAGGTTGAACCATGTGTGGAGGACATAGTGTTTGTGTGATGGGAGGTTGAAGGTGAAGTGCAAGATAAGCTTGCAAGGGTGAGGCCTTATATAGGCAAGTTGGGTGAAATTTGAATTAAAGTTGATCCTATGGTGTAGGAGGGAAATCCTAGGGTGAATGTGAGGGTGCAAGGTTTGCAGGTTTGAGGTTAGGGTGATAGGGAAGTAGGAGCATTAGGAAAAATCCGTTATACAGGGTCACGGCTCCGTTAAATACCCCACGGTACCGTTAAATTTAACGGTGCCGTCCCTATTTAGTGGTGCCGTGACACTGTTGGCACGAAAATTTCCTTGCAGGCTAGTTTTGGGCAGCTAGGGGGAATTTTCTAGGGAAACTAATTCCTAGAAATGAGAGTGCCTCAACTCACTAGGTACTTATTTTCCTAATATATCCATACAATGCTACATCTAGCACATAAAGATGATCATGCATTATACTTAAAGAATCATAAGCATGCAAGCATAAAGAACAAGATAAGATATCATCCAAATGTCAAATAGAACATTTATGTAAGCATGCTAGATAATTTAAGCATTAATTCCTAATATTATCTATTAGTAATAAACCCTAGTGAGAGATATAAATCTCTTCCTAACTACTTATGACTTGAGCATTCCCCCTTCTTGTCACACTCTCGTCTTGAGTATTTGTCTCATTCTCATGAATAGGATCATCAAAGGGTGCATAGTGGGTGGTGAATTCGGAAGTGAGGATGGTTGAGACATATGACTCGGTTATGGGTTTCATGACAGGTGTGAACAGGGAGTATTGAGGACCATGAAGGTAAGGGTGAAAGGTTATGAAGTGATGATAGAGACGGGTTAGGAACATCCCATAAGGTATCAATTTATTCTTGTTACCATTGAGATGTACAATTCGCTTAGCGAAGAAGTAAGCAAGATTGTAAGGTTGTAGGGTTAAGAGACAGTAAATCATATGAGCACAACACGCCGGGAGTTGCTCACGATTTCCTGTGAGACTTAGAACATTTTCTCGCAGGATGACTGCCCAAGAAAGTAGTTCATGACGCACTTCTTCCAAACGAATTTTCGTTGGATGTGGGTGAGGGTGAGTACGGATGATTTTGGTTAGTTCTGTTGGAGAGGGTATGTACGAACAGTACGGACTATTCTCCTCGCGATAGTGAAAGAGAGACTCAAGACACCAATCTTCAGTATAGGCACATTGCCCATGATTGGGTATACTAAGGATTTGAGCAAATTGCTCAAGAGTTAGAACGTATTTGAAGTTTTTGAACCAAAACCAAAGTGACAAGGATTGATCCTCGTTACGTACGAGTTCAACTTGTCGGAAGAACTCCAACACAAAACGAGGAAAAATGTACTCGTTAATGTGGAGTAGACAATCGAATCCTATTGCTCTAAAGGAAGTGTTGATATCCCGGTGGTAAACTAGGGATGGATTAACGACACGGCCTTCATGAAACCGACGGGTTTCAAGATTGACATAGGCACGAATGTGGTTACCGGGTGTAGTGGGTTCACGTGAGATTTCGGGTGTATAGGTATCGGTTAGGAGATGATCAAAATCATATTCATGAGACATTTTTGTGTCCTATAAGAAAATAAATTAAAAAAAAAAAAAAAAAAAAAAAAAAATTAGAATAAAAACCAGTTGCATACAACACGTGCCTGGTGTGTGCCTAAATGCAGACTATGTGGAGGTGCGGTAATCTCGACTCAAAAGAAAAATAATGAGATTACCCAAACGCTCCTGATTTCACTTTAGCTCAAACAAATATGTCGAAGAGTACATATTGATTATGTAATTCGAATAATATTTGTGAGATCATGAATGCATGAGAAAGTGTTTTTAGTTTGCATCAACAATGCATGAAAAAGAATAATTTCTTGATCCTAATTTGTGAGATTTTAAAATTGATGGAATTGGGTTGTTTTAGTGTTGATGACTTCTAATTTTGAAACATTCCTAGAAAAAGGTGAAAATCCCCAATTCAATTTTCATCAATGAACAAACCCTAGACTCAAAATTAGAAATAAATTAGAATGAGAAAACTTACAAATTATGTTGAAAAGGGTAAAATGATTGAGGATCTTGAAATCAATGTCTTGAATATGATCTTGAAGAGGTGTAATTGAGTTTTGGGTTGTGAGGTTAGGTTATGACAGCAATTGCTGAGGTTTTGAGGGTTTTGAATGAGTAATGTGGGAAAAGGGGACTGAAATACAAAATGTTCCAGATGCACGGTTCCACGGTACCGTTAAATTTAACGGTGCCGTGCCACATTTAGTGGAGCCGTGATCTGCTGGGACTGTTTTCTGTCCCATTTTGATTTTTGACGAATAAGTCTCGCTGTTTTAGTGAGATCTTATGACACAAGGAAAGAATTTGTTCCTAACAAATTCTTATGACTAGGGGTTCCTAAACTTGACTAGACGAAATACACGGGATGACTTCAAGAGTCATGAGATTTATGGAATATGTTCCATCATTCCTAGACCTAGACGGAGGTAGTTAAAGGATTCTCGTTTGAGAGGTTTGGTTAGTATGTTAGCGATGTTGTCTTGAGAAGGAACTTTCTCAATGGAAATGTTTCCTTTCTGAACATTATCGCGAAGGAAGTGGTGGCGAATTTCAATGTGTTTAGTACGGGAGTGTTGGACAGGGTTTTTGCTCAAGTCAATAGCACCTTTATTGTCGCACATAATGGGAACATCATCTAAGTATATGCTATAGTCGTTAAGGGCTTGTTTCATCCATAGTGCTTGCTGACATGCCTTTTCGGCGCTTACGTACTCGGCTTCGGTAGTGGAGATGGCAAGAGCCGTTTGTTTCTTGGAGAACCAAGAAGTTAGACAACAACCCATGAAGATACAAACGCCACTCGTGCTTTTTCGATCCACGTAATCTCCCGCATGATCAGAGTCGGCATAGACAACAGTTTCTATACCGGTCCCCTTGGGATAAAATAATCCCAAGTGTATAGTGCCTTTAATGTATCGGAAGATACGCTTAACCCCTTCAAGGTGAGAGGTTTTGGGATCCTCTTGGAAGCGAGCACAAAGGCAGACACTAAACATGATGTCGGGCCTACTTGCCGTGAGGTATAGTAAACTACCTATCATACCTCTATACTTAGTGTTATCCACGGACTCACCTTCTTCATCTTTCGTGAGTTTTATTTCCGTGGACATGGGAGTTTTCATGGGCTTAGACTCTTCTAAACTAAACTTCTTAAGCATTTCCTTACTATACTTAGATTGATTAAAGAAGATACCATCTTCCATTTGCTTAATTTGTAGACCAAGGAAGAAATTTAATTCGCCCATCATGCTCATCTCAAACTCGTCATGCATGATTTGAGAGAAATCATTGCACAGTTCTGGACAAGTTGAGCCAAATATAATGTCATCAACATATATTTGAACAATGATGAGATGTGAATCTCATTTCTTTGTGAAAAGCGTGTTATCTACCACTCCCATGGTATATTCATGTTCAATCAAGAATGCTTTCAGTCTATCATACCAAGCTTTGGGAGCTTGCTTAAGACCATAGAGTGCTTTCTTGAGTTTATAAACATGATTCAGATATTCGAAATCAACGAATCCCGGAGGTTGAGAAACATATACCTCCTCGTTGATATAACCATTAAGGAATGCACTTTTCACGTCCATTTGGTACAATTTAAAGTCTAAGGCACACGCATAGGCAAGGAGTATTCTAATAGATTCTAATCTAGCTACAGGTGCATAGGTTTCATCATAATTTATTCCTTCTTGTTGGTTATAGCCTTGTGTTACCAACCTTGCCTTATTCCTAGTCACGACGCCATTTTCGTCGAGTTTATTCCTAAACACCCACTTAGTTCCTATGATGGTTTGATTCCTAGGTGGAGGTACCAGCTCCCAAACTTGGTTGGCGGTGAATTGATTAAGTTCTTCTTGCATGACAAGTGTCCAACTTTCATCCTTAATCGCTTCACCAACATTCTTAGGTTCTACAGTAGATATAAAACAAAAGAAATTACTTTTGTTTTGTGCTTGTGACCTAAGGGTTCTTTGGTTTAGGTTTCCTATGACATTTTCAATAGGACGGTTCTTGGATTCCTTAACATTGACAATTTCGTCAACTTCAACTATTTCATCCTCAATGTCATCATCTAATGTTTTCTTGCCATTAACCTCAATGGCTTGTTCCTCATCTAAGTCATCATCCACCAAGGGTGATGTCTTAGTTGGAGGAGGGCTTTCATCGAATGTCACGTTGAGTGACTCTTCGACTTTCATTGTTTCCTTATTTAGGACAATGTAAGCTTTACTATTTTGGGAGTATCCTAGGAAGACACCTTCGTAAGACTTTGGGTCAAACTTGGTGAGGTAATCTTTAGTGTTTAGTATGAAGCACTTGCTTCCAAACACTCTAAAGTAATCAAGAGTAGGTTTTCTACCTTTCATGATTTCATATGGGGTTTTTCCTAAGATAGGCCTAATTAAAATCCTATTAAGTATGTAAGTTGAGGTGTCCGCCGCATTACACCAAAACTTTTTCGGAATTGATTGTTCATTCAACATCGTTCTACTCATTTCTTGTAGAGTACGATTTTTCCGCTCTACTACCCCATTTGATTGTAGAGTGCGTGGAGCTGAGAAATTGTGAGTAATACCATTAGCATCACAATATACTCCAAATTGCACTTCATTATCAAATTCCCGACCATGATCCGTCCTAATGGAAACTATTGTACATCCTAGTTGATTTTGGACTTTCTTACTAAAAACCTCGAATTCCTCAAAGGCTTGAGTCTTATTCTTAAGAAATCTAGTCCAAGTGTACCTAGAGTAGTCATCAACTATTACTAAGGTGTAGTAGTTTCCTCCGTAGCTCCGTATGGCGGATGGACCGAATAAGTCCATATAAAGGAGTTCTAGGCATCTAGAGGTTGAGACTATATTCTTAGCTTTGTGACTAGAATGGGCTTGTTTTCCAACTTTACAAGCGTCACAAAAGTGTTGATCAAACTTAATCTTAGGTAGATCTCTAACTAGTTCCTTAGATGCCAATGATTGTATCAAACGCATATTGGCATGACCTAATCTCCTATGCCATAGAGTGGAGTTATCATCTATGGTTGCTAAGCATATCCTATCCTGAGGCTTATTTCCTATTTTCATGACAAATAGGCCATTTCTCCTAACTCCTTTACCTATGGTTTTACCATCCTTAATGATCTCACTACCCTCTTTAGAGAATATAACTCTACACTTATTATCTACCATTTGACTAATGCTAAGCAAATTAAATCCTAAGTTATCTACATGCTCAACATTTCTAATAGTGAGGGAGTTATGAGTGATCGTACCTTTGCCAATAATGTTGCCCTTAAGTTTGCTACCGAAAGTGACATTACCTCCGTTGTATGCCTTGTATGATGAGAATAGACTTCGGTTGCCCGTCATGTGGTTGGTGCATCCACTATCCTTGACCCATTCGTCAGGCTCCAAGTCGATTCCCAAGCATATCTCATTTGAAGCATGAGCCATTAGACACGTTTCGTCCTTGGGCTTCTTTTCTTCATCATCACCGCTATCACTCCAGGCGCCTCCTATGAGAGCTCGTTGGTTGTTGAATATCGGTGGCTTGGGACACTCTCCTATGAGATGATTAGGATCTCCGCATCTAAAGCATTTCCTATCACTTGTCCCTTTCTTTTCAACATGGTTCTTTTGTGATGTCTTCTTCTCATCACGAGGTTGCCTAACGAACCTACCTCTTCTCCTAAAGAACTTTTTAAAATCCCTAACCGCTAGTGCATATTCCTCATCTTCACTATCGGAACTCGAACATTCCTCATCACTAGACTCCTTCTTGGCTTTCAATGCTAGAGATCTAACTCTCTCGCCTTTGCCTTTGACTATGTCGGAGTCTTTCTTAATTATCATCTCGTGAACTTTCAAGTTTCCTATAAGTTCATCAAGTGACAATGCCGCCAAGTCCTTTGACTCTTCTATGGCGGTGACCTTTGCTCTCCATTTAGGATGTAGAGCTCTAAGAAACTTCCTAACATAGTTCTTACTAGAATAACCTTCATCAAGAGCTTTAAGACTAGTAATAATAGTATTAAATCTAGCAAAAGCATTATCTATTGACTCATCCTTCGAAATGGAGAATTGTTCATATTGTTGAACAAGAAGATCTATCTTGTTCTCTTTGACTTGGTTATTACCTTGGTGAGTGACTAACAAAGTTTTCCAAATGTCTTTTGCCGTATTACACATAAAAATTCTTTCAAATTCCTTTTTAGGCAAAGCATTATAAATCATCATTTTAGCCTCATTATTTTTGGCTAATTTCCTTTTAAGTTCATCACTTTGTTTATCATAAGAAACTATTTCATCCTTTTTAGTTTTCGGATTCTTTTGAATAGGTTGAAAGTCACCCTCGGTAATAACATGCCAAAGATCAATGTCTTTTGATTACACATACGTTTCGAATCTTGTTTTCCAATAAATAAAACAATCGGTTTAGAAAAGTGGTGGTCTTTGCATAGATTGCCCTTCTAGATATTTGTCGGAATCCATTGATCGGTTCAAGCTTTAAAATACAATATACTTTAAAAACTTGACTGACGTGGCTCCTGATACCAATTGTGGGAAACTAGAAGGGGGGTTGAATAGTTTACCGGTTTAAAAACTTCTTTTTAAAATCTTGTTTTAAAAGTTAGTTATTAGAAACTTTGATTCGAACTCTATGTGTAATCAATCAACACCAATATGAACTACCCACTAAGCTAAGTAATAATAACAAATAAAAGTAAAGAGTAGAGTCAGAAAGATCAAACCGAGACAGAGGATTTATAGTGGTTCGGCTACGAAGCTCTTCTTCGCCCTACTCCACTCCCGAGTACCACACTCGAGAGTTTCAAGTACTATGTCAACAACCTCCCTTAAGGCGGAGAAAACCATACACGTCGCTTATCCTATTACCGACACTAAGCTAGATGTCGAGTGCTAATCTTAGCTAGCACCAATCTACCAAGGTCCACGTGACCAAACACACAAGCCCAATGGCTTCAAGAGATCACCAAGATCTCAACACGATCACAATGATCAACACTCACTTCACTCTACTCAACTAACACTAACCTAATGACCCTTGATCTTCTTGATCAATCACACAAGCCCAATGGCTTTAAGAGATGTTCACTATCTCTATAGATCACACTTGATCTTCACTCTCACTCACAAAAAGGAAATATACTTGATGTATGCTAAGATACAACAAGGTTGTAACAAGTGTTACAAAAACCTATCAACTACAACTCTAGTATCTTCTTGATTACTTGAGTTCTTCTCTTGCTAATGAAGAGGGATGAAAACACCTTGTATCAACTTGGATACTTGTGTTCTTCTCTTGCTAATGAAGAGGTATGAAGAGGATCACTTGAAGGATGATTAGATCACTCTTGAAACAAAGAAAAAACTAATCTAAATGACCCTAAGAAGTGAAAGGTGTGAGAGGGTTTGACTAAGGGATTTTCCTGTGTGTGAAGGGTGCCTAAAACTGTGAAAGAGGTGGGTATTTATAGGCAAAGAAAATCTGAACGTTACAATTCAAAATGGTACGGACGGCTCCACTAAATGACCCACGTCTCCGTTAAATTTAACGGTACCGTGGAGCCGTGGTAGACTAGGACGCTCCAAATTTTGTCTTTTCTGGTGAAAACTTATTTGGGGAAGGTTGGAGCTGATTTTGGGGGGAAAAATAGCTGTTGTGATTTTCAAACTTATTTTTCCATTAAAACATTTCTTAATATTTCAAAAATAATTTGTCATGTGTATTTTTGAAAAAATGTTTTGTCCCATTTAAAATGTGAATTTTCAAAACATGAATTCACTTCTTTGATCACTAGTTCAAGTTGTAACTTTGTTCAAGAGTGATTTGCGTAGAAACGGGATCTTCCGATTAAAAACTTGTTAACGTTAATTTTAACGTAACGTGAGTTCACATTTTGTCATCCTCAAAACGTGAAGTAATCGAAAGATATAAATAACGTTTTTAGAACATTATTTGCATCAACAAAACTGTTGATAGCCTCCATCTTTTTAGCGGTTTTAGCAGGTGGACAATATCTCTTCAGGAATTTGCTCTTCAAATCTTCCCATGTAGTGATTGAACTAGCAGGTTCATTCCTTAGCCACTTGTTAGCAGCTCCTTTTAGTGAAATTGGAAAGATTCTTAGCATGAGTTGATCGTCAGAGACACCTTCTGTAGTAAACAAATCTGCAATTTCGAGGACCTTTTCAACATGCTCATTAGCATCCTCATGTTCCGATCCACTGAAAGCATTTTCTCTTAGCTCCTTGAGAAACTGACCCTTCAACTCAAACTTAGACTTTTCATCAAACTTTGGTCTAGCAACTCCTGAAGTGTAATCAGCACGGGTTTTGTTCATGTATTCCTCCATAGTTGTGTTTTCCGCCATTGCTTCTGTTTCTTCTTCCTCTTTCTCTTCAGAAAAATAATCAAGCTCGAATGAACTTGAGATATCAAAGCTTTTTGTGTTGAAAAGCCTTTTAAGCGAATGAAAAGCTCGTTCAGGGTCTTCGAAAGGTTGAATCAAGTTCTTCGTAGAACTCCTGGTCATGCACTTCCTGAAACTATCACAAAAGCATCTGTAGCGTATGTTCAAGAAAGTAATATATCAGAAAATCAACAACGAAAACGGAATACGAAAAAATTAAAGTTACTGATATCTGCAGACGATGCGCCGTATCCAAAAAGTTGGATACGCCGTATCTTATAATCGTTAAAATTTAATCAGACTTTATTCAGAAAATAGATACGCCGCTTAGAAATTAGAATGCGCCGTATCAGTATTAAGTTATCAAAAATCAACGTATCTAAATTAAAATTAAATGCGTCGTATTAACAAAAGTTAATGCGCCGTATTTTCGTTACGTTTCAAAATACCAGATTTTTGATTCAGTAGATGCGCCGTATCGATAAAAATCGATGCGTCGTATCTGTTTAATAATTCGAAAACTGTTTTTAATTAAAATAATAGATACGCCGTATCTGCTAAAGCAGATGCGTCGTATGGCGTTATCGTTTAGAAATTTTATTTTATTAAAAACAGATACGCCGTATCTTGGGGAAAGATGTGTCGTATCGAATTTATTAAACGTGTTGTATTTTATAAAAAGTAAACGCAATACGCCGTATCTATGAAAATAGATGCGCCGTATCGTTTGAATTAGCTCAGTACAACGATAGCAGAATACAAGAAAAATAAAAAATAAAACAAAAATAAAAACAAACGAAAATAAACAAAAATAAAAACAAACAAAAACAGAAAATATGCAAATAATACAATGAATGCAATTTAACCAAATATACAACAGAGTTAGCGGTTAGAATAAAAATTAAAAACCTAATTAAAATACTAATCAAATTAATAGATAATAACAATTCACTCCCCGGCAACGGCGCCAAAAACTTGATGCGCGTGTGCGTAGTGCTCTAATTTATACCCACGGTATGTCGTTGTGGTTTTAGCTGTATTCAAGTTTTAAATTTATATTTAGCCGACTTATCAATAACACACACACTTTAACGAGCAGTGTACCCGGTCAGTATGAATATAATGGTAAGTAGAGTGTCGATTACTAAGAGTGGAACGTATTATCTAGTTATCCTAATCAGTATTTTAATATCTTAAGTTAGCTATACAACCTAATCTAACGCAAGGGGGTTCAGCCTGAGAGACTGGCACGGTTTGATTATGATTAAATATAAACTAAACTAATAAGCACGAATCAGCGATTAGCACACACGTACACAGATAAATACTTGAGACAATAAGAAGACCTTTCCTGATAGTTAAGTAGCTTGTCACTTGTTTTATTGCTAGTTTTATATGAAGTGTATAGTTCGATGCAACGCACCGAGATTAATTCCTTTCTCGTTGGCTCTAATCTTATCGGCGAGTAAACCCTTAATGATTACTTATGACTATCCTACTTATCTTTTCTTCCTACTTTTCTACAGACGATAGAATGCATAGGCGATCTAATAAATAGGCGAGGAAGGGGCATGGCGACCCAAGCAATGCTCAGCTAGACACAGAGGTTATCAATGCACTAATAAAAGTCACCAAAGACATCAACATATAAACTTTAATTAATGGGAAAGCAATTTTAAGGGGAGTTGAAGTGCATGATTAAATCAATGACACAAGCCCATCAATCCTGACCAATTAAAGTGTACTAATACAATAAAACCAAACTACTTAATGAATTGAATAAATGCAGGACCTTCTTACAGCTCTTGTATCTTCGTTCAAGGTGTGTCTTGTGCTGCTACTTCGTCTGAATTCGGCTTAGGGTTTCTGTGGTCTTCGGTCTTCTAAAACTAGGCTCTTCGAAATTCGTCTGACTTTGGGGTATTTATAGTTTCTGTCTGAGGGCAAGATGCGGCGCATAGGATAAGTAGATGCGGCGCATTGACTTAACTTCGCGTGGGGTCCAAGATTAATATATTCAGGAATATTCGTACACCGCCAGAAGATGCGGCGTAACTCCATTCTTAGATGCGGCGCATGTCCTTGCTGTCTTGGATCGTAGCTTGTGAAATCTTGATAGTGATGCGCCGTATATAATAAGTAAGATGTGGCGTATCTGGAGCAGAATAATCTTGATCTTGTACATTTCAGTAGACTCTTAACTTCTTGCATGTTTTGCTCCATAATTAGTCCAAAATCGCCAAGTTTCACATAATACTTGTTTTTACCTGAGAATTACAAAAGTAAACATTAACGTATCAATTCTCACAGATAATATAATAAAACAAGTCAAATAAATAGGATAAATGATAGTAATAAAATGTACTTATTTGAGTTCATCAATACCTCAAAAATTTTGGTGTCAAGCTGTAGATACATCTACATATATTCTAAATCGAGTTCTAATTAGACCATTCTTGGGAAAAACTTCATATGAGTTATATAGAGGAAAAAAACCTACTTTAGGGTATTTTAGAGTGTTTGGAAGCAAGTGCTTCATTTTAAACACAAAGGACTATCTCACCAAATTCGACCCAAAGTCGTATGAAGGTGTATTTCTAGGATATTCACAAACTAGTAAAGCATACATAGTTTTGAACAAGGAAACCTCAATAGTCGAGGAATCATTGAATGTAACATTCGATGAAAGTCCACCTCCCTCTAAGACATCACCTTTGGTAGATGATGACTTAGTTAAAAACCAAATGGTTGATAATCAGGAAAATGTTGATAAAAATAAAGAAGATGAACCAGTAAAAAGAGATTTAGTCAACATCAAAGAAGCTAAAAGTCATCCATTAGAAAACGTCATAGGAAAACTCAACGAAAGAACATTAAGGTCTAAAGCTCAAAATCAAAGTAATTTCTTTTGTTTTGTTTCAACCATAGAACCTAAAAATGTTAATGAAGCAATAAAAGATGAATCTTGGGTCATTGCAATGCAAGAAGAATTAAATCAATTTGTTAGGAATGACGTTTGGACATTAGTTCTACAACCTAAAAATCAAACCATAATAGGTACAAAATGGGTTTTTAGAAATAAAATGGATGAAAATGGCATTGTGTCTAGAAACAAAGCTAGGTTAGTAGCCCAAGGCTATAATCAACAAGTGGGTATAGATTATGATGAGACTTTTGCACCCATAGCTAGACTTGAGTCTATTAGAGTACTACTTGCATATGCATGTGCACATGATTTTAAATTATTTCAAATGGATGTCAAAAGTGCATTCTTAAACGGATTTATAACTGAAGAAGTATATGTTGCACAACCTCCCGGCTTTGCCGATTTTGAAAAACCAAATCATGTTTACAAACTAAAGAAAGCTTTATACGGACTTAAGCAAGCACCAAAAGCTTGGTATGATCGACTTAAGACCTTCTTAGTTGACCATAAGTACACCATGGGCCTAGTAGACAACACTCTCTTTACCAAGAAAAAGGGATCACATATCATCATCATCTAGATATATGTGGATGACATTATATTCGGCTCAACTTGTCAAGAGTTATGCGACGATTTCTCAAAAATCATGCATGACGAGTTTGAAATGAGTATGATGGGGGAACTAAACTCTTTCTTAGGTCTCCAAATAAAACAATTAGAAGATGGGATATTCTTCAACCAATCAAAGTATATCAAAGATATGCTTAAGAAGTTTGGTCTTGAAGACTCAAAACCAATGAAAACACCCATGTCCTCCGAAACCAAACTCACAAAGGACGAAGAAAATGAATCCGTAGATAGCACTAAATATAGGGGAATGATTGGTAGTTTACTCTATCTTACGGATAGATGGCCTGACATTATGTTTAGTGTTTGTCTATGTGCACGTTGTCAAGAAGATCCCAAAATATCCCATCTTGAAGCCATTAAACGGATATTTAGATACATTAAAGGTACTACACATTTAGGATTATGGTATCCCAAAGGAATGGGTATAGAAACCATAGTGTATGCCGATTCAGATCATGCTGGTGACTATGTTGATAGGAAAAGTACTAGCGGTATTTGTACTTTTGTAGGACTTTGTCTCACCTCATGGTTCGCTAAGAAATAAACGGCCCTTGCAATTTCAACAACCGAAGCAGAGTATGTGTCTGCAGGAAAGGCGTGTCAACAAGCACTATGGATGAAACAAGCTCTCGTAGACTATGGAATTGAACTCAACGACATCCCCATTCTTTGTGACAACAAAGGAGCAATCGACCTCAGCAAAAATACGGTCCAACACGCTAGAACCAAACACATTTAAATTCGTCATCATTTCTTGCGCGACAATGTTCAGAAGGGAAACATCTCAATTGAGAAAGTTTCCTCAGAGGACAACATTGCCGACATCCTCACAAAACCTCTCAAAAGAGAACCTTTCAACTACCTTAGACTTGGATTAGGATTAATGAAACATAGTGATTAGATAAAACAGTAGAGTAAACCTTAGTTTAACCAAACTCAACACTAAAACAAAAATTGTGTTCTGATCCCGCGGATCCAAACAATAACAAAGGCGGAACCTTTGTTTTGGATCCGCCGGATCCGTCACATGCACATGTTGTTTTATTTTATAATAAACAACACCAAGTACTATTCATCACTCTCCTAAAACTTATCACCTACTGAATTCGTTTCACACTTCACCACAATCATAATTTAAGCTATTTTCTTCCACAAATTTGTGCTCCAAACATCACTGTAGGTATCCTTATCATGTTTATACTCCTGATCTGCGTCTAGGATTTCTATTTCATGCACAAAATCAAAACTTGGGGAATATGCATAATTCTTGAAAAATCATGAAACATAGTTACTGAATTGCACTTCAAATCATGTTTTTCTTAGTTAGGAATCGCATCTTGTAGTACATTATCATCATTCATCAAAAACCCCATGAGAAATTTTTGATAAAATCTTCTCACGACTAGGAAAAATGGTTTTTGAACATTGTTCATACAAATATAAAAACATTAGTTTTCTTTTGTTTAACATCACTTGGATAATGTCTCTTGAATGCTAAAGGGAATACATAACTAATATGTATTTTCGGGTACATTCAAATGTAGCTACATTGAAGTAGGAGCGTTTGGGTTATCTCTCGTTTTATCATAAAACTTGCATAAACAAAATTTTCATGCATCTAAATGAGTCGAGATAACCGCACCTCCACATAGTCCCCATGTAGGCACACACTAGACCTATACACGTATTTTCGATAATTTCGACTAAAACTATATAATTTTTTGTGTTTAGGAAAATCATGCCTCCCGCGACCAACTATGATCACAAACACACCGTAATTTATCTACCTAAACACCATAAAACCAAAGGACTCACTGAACAACAAGTTGAAATTTTCAAAGCTCTGGAAAAATATTACGTACATAAGGGTAGGTTTGTAGACCCCTCATTCTATGAAGGAACCTATCTTAGGGAACAACTAGCGGCTATTCACTTTGATTCCCTCCTAGATATCGATGAACCATTAATTCCTCGATTCATTTTAGAATTCTATGCTAGTGTCAAACTAGAGTCAAGCGATCAAGGTTACATGAACATTCATTTTAGCATCAATGGACATCAATTCAATATCCCATTAAATCAATTTGGAGAAGTCATAGGAGTTCCAAGTCATGGAACGAGTGTCTATTATGATAAATGGTCATTGACCATTCTTGAGTCAAATCTTGAATGAACGGCACCATATGCCACTCCCTTAACTTCAAAAGAAATCATTCGTCAGCATCTCTTCATACCTAGGAACAACCCAACAAGGTTGTATCAAGGGAAATATGTTCCTAGAGATCCATTTGCTATGGAGCTAAATGAACTAAAGCCCGAATTTAGGAAAATGGAAGAAGTCTTAAGGGCCAATGTCATGTGCACGGTAGGAAACCGCGATCACATCAATGCTTGTCTTTGCCACATGATGTACAATGTGTCAACCCATCAACCCTTCAACCTTGCTTACTATATCGCCAAGAGAATGGCCGATATTCCAATTCAAGGAAAAATGGCATTGCCTTATGGAATGCTTTTGACCCGTCTCTTTAGAGCTTTTGCACCCATTCCTAGAAATGCCTTAGGATTTGTTCTTGAATATGATGAGATAGAACGCACCTTCGTTCCTTTGAGCGACTTTAGGGTAGCGGTTGACAAGGGCAAACGTCCTCGTGGTCAAACATCATCATCATCATCGTCTATGAGTGACGATAATGGGATGTCAAACTCTAGGATTCCCCCTCCAGAGTACTTGACCCAACTTCCACCAATCCCTAATGAATCAGCCGAGTATCGCAACATCAAAGGAATGGTGAAGAATTTAGGACGTTGGATGATGAAGCTTCGTAAGGGCGTGAAGAAATTGAAGAAGAAGTTGAGTTAAAGGAGTGTTTGGCTCGAAACATTATTAGACAATGTAGTATTAATAATGGTTGTTTCTTAACTTGTTATGATGATATTTGATGTGTATCTGAACTAACTAAGAATTGCAGGTCGATAACACTTGATGTTATCAATTTTTCGAGTTTAAGCCTATGTTTGGCTTAACTCCTCGTAAGGTAAGTTCCCATGAACGGATTAATCTATGATTAAACATGTGTTAGTATTATCATATTTGATTATTTTGCATTACATATTAGATGATAGATATGCTCCAGGAGAATTTTTGGGTTTTCATCGAAAAACGAAAAATATGCACATCTCTCTGTTTAATTTTAGTAGTTTTGATCCACGGATCTGGCGGATCCCTTATTTTGAATCCGCCATGTGTTAGCGTTGGCTCCGCCAATCTTCAACCTGCGGATCAGGCGGATCCGAAAATTTGGATCCGCGCGCCTTGTCGATTGGATCCGCAGGTATAACTGTAAACTTCTTAAAACTTTTCGACTCATCCCGATTCTTAGATTTTAGTTTCTAGTATTCTTTAGAATAGGTTCACTGATCATTATACATCTTAGAATGATTTAGAAACTCTTAGAAACTTAAGAACAACATTTCCCACCAAAATTTGAATTTTTAAATTTAAGGAGTGAGTTACCTTTCTAATACAAACAAGGAACCCTTTTTAGGGATCCTTCAAATCCGTGGGTACATCACATCACAGGATTTTCCACTATCCATTTTCATTTACTTCATATCTTCATCATATTACTCAACATAAGTTCTATGGATTGACTTATGTGATGTGATTTGCACAAATTTTTGTTCTAAATCATTAGGAACCAACATTCTCTATTGGATTTACATCAAATCCAAACACTAGTTTCTATAAACCATCTGCCTATATATTAAGATCATAACTTAGAGCAAAACTCACTCATTCACCTTCTTCACAACACATAACCTGTACATCTTAGTTCTCTTAGCTCACCATGACCAAATCAACCAACTCCTCCACCTCTAGACCTCCAAAACGCACTGCCCGCATTAGTGTTAAGCCCTGTTGCTTCATAAATCTTGCTAACTCATCATCAGAGGAATCATCTCCTCTTAATATCTCATCTCCTATAGCGAGTAAAAATTTCCTTACTTTATCCACACCTACACCATCCAATGTTGTCATACAAACTCCACCTCCATCCATAACTCCAATAGCAACCACACCACTACCCGCTCCATCACAGACTGTCAACTCTCAATCACAACCAAACTCACCCAAACTCCAACCTATGGAGCTATTTAGGACTCCACCTACATCACCTCATCCATACCTTGATGACTTGGAGGATCTCCCACCAAGATCAACCAATCCTACACCCATGACCTTTGAAGGTCAAGAGCCTATGATTTTTCATCCGATTTTCCCGGATATCCATGGTCCTTTATACCATGATGCACCATCATCTCAACCTCAAATACCACCTCTCTCACCCACATCAACTCTCATTGCCATAGATGAGGCAATGTGGATCAATTTGCCTCAAACCCAAGAGGAGATTAGTGAAGAGCTCAACCGTCTCTACACTCTCTCGGGTATGGTAGATCACCGCCTCAATGAAGCCATGGACCTCCAAAACATCCTCATTAACTCCCTCCAAACACCACCACCAACCAATGAACAAGCACAATCACCACCACCCAACAACCAATCACCACCACCACCACCACAACCAAATGAGTCTACTCTTCCGCCCGGTTTTGCTCGCCATGATTGCAACATGTGTGAAAGAACCGCTCACATAGCTCAAAGGACAAACATTTTGGTGCACGAGCTCCAAAATGAAATGAGGTTTATTTTGAACCACATTCTTGAGCGTCTAAACGCCATCTCTCATCCTCCTCAATAGGAGAATTTTAGTCTCATTATATAGGACCTTTTAGATGTTGTTGTGGGACTTTTTATTTTTTAGGATGTATTTTTTTCTTTTCATGTAACATCATATTATGGTTGTGACTTTTGTCACATAATTTTCAATGAATGAATGTGATGTTTTTATGCTTATGAGTGATCAACATAAAGCATATTATCATTAGTTAGGTAACTAACATCATTATATAGCTATTTGGAATCTACATTCTAGTTTGATCACTTGTACTTTAGGTACAAAATTTTGATCAGACACTACATTTTGACTTTTTAAAGTCAACTAGATTATCATTCTTATTTGAATGACCATATCATATGCATTATGCTTCTCCATTGAAGCTATTCACAACTAACATTTCTTTTGCAGCATCTCATACCCTTTTAATGTATACGTTGGGACTCTTGTAATGGGGAGTATACATCGAGGGGGAGCATTTCATTTTTCTAACCATTTGTTTTGTAGGATCATAAAGTTCTCAAAATCGCATTCCGCTACGCAACTCTTCTTTTTGTTTCGACAAAAAGGGGGAGAAAGGATTAAGTTTGCATAACTGTGAATCATCACAGTACATACACTTTTGCATAAAAAGAGTTTTTTAAAACTCAAATAAAACAAACTTAATCTATATTTTAAAGAACTCATGCTATATTTATTCCTTTGCTCAAAAATATACTTTATGTTTTGTCATCAACAAAAAGGGGGAGATTGTTAATACAAATATCGTCCTAAAAACGTTATTTATATTTTACGATCTTTACTTAGTTTTGTTAATGACAATTACAAAGTATATCCTTTAGCAAATTATAAATGCTAGCTAAAGTCTCTTTAAAACACATTTTACATTTCACAAGTTTACTTAGAATTACGTTTTACACATCTACTAGTTTATTTCCTTAAAAGGAAACTTTATTTTTAAAATGATACAATGACATCATGGCATGCATCATACATAATATCTTGGCTAGATCTTCAAGCAAGATAGTTGACTTTGGAAGATTTTGATATGACATGACAAAGGTGTGGAGGATACAGCTGGATTTGGAAAGATTTCCAAAAACTCTTAGCTGTCATTTTGCTGTCAAGTTGGCGGAACCAAACAATATAAAGGACGGATCCCTTTTATGGGATCCACCGGCTGTTCACCAGCTTGCCTATAAATAGCAAGCTGATCATTTGGACACACCATCACTCATATAGCCTAACATTCATACTAATTCATTTACATATCATCTAACATTTATCATTCATTCATTTCATTGATCTTTCCTTTTGTAGTAAAGGAGATTAAGCATCAAGGTTCAACACAGATGTGTAAAACCTTTGGCATAGTTACTGTGTGATATAGTTGTAGTTCACACATCATTATTTGTATCATTTATCTCAGTGAGTGTGGTTAGTGTTTTAGTCCTCAAAACACAAAGAGTGTAGGGAGTGGTTGTACCCTTGTGAAAGAACCAAACGGTAGTGGTTGTACCCTTGTAAAGAACTCGACATCTAGCTTAGTGTCGGTAATTGTATAGGCGACGTTAGGTTGGTTCTACCTTGAAATAGACCCCGGTGTTTAGCTTAGTACCGGAAAAGGAAGTAAGCGACGTGTAAAGGTTTTCTCCACCTAGAAGAGAGTTTGTTTCTTAGTGAAGGATAACTCTCGAGTTAGAGGCTCGAGGAGTGGAGTAGGGCAAGGAAGAGAGTCCTTGTAGCCGAACCACTATAAACATCCGTGTTGTGTGGTTTGATCTTTCCTCTCTTTACTTTTCATATATATATATATATATTGTGTGAATATTTGTTTGTGCTTGTTTCCTTTGAAATAACATAGAGTAACAAAGTGAATTAATTTTAAAACGGTAAAACTATTCAACCCCCCCTTCTAGTTTTCCACAAAGGGTACTTAGGGGTTTTCTTCTGCATCGTTCTTCAATCAACAACAGTGCAAGCTTAAGTAACAAATTTAGGGAATTCTTCGTCAGTTTCAAGTTTGGTATATCGGGTTTGCTCCATCAGTTATCACTTCAAATAGCCTACTTACGGGTTGGTTAAGATAGTCAGAGAGAGTTTCGGTAGCGGTTGATTCTCACTTGATACATTTGAGCCAATTTTGTTCTTCTCACAAGATGTCAAGTATATGTGCGTAAAATGTGATGCTGATTCTGAGGTATCAAAACCAGCAAGGGGGAAAGAGACATACATCTGAACGCACAACGAGTACACATGATGAACTTTATACTTCTTCTTAATTGAAGTTATTCCGGGAAGACAAATGTCATAACCGCAGAGAAAATCAGTGTTTTAACTCGTGGCTTTTGGTGTATTATTCTAACTATGTGGGGGAAGAGATGTAAGAAATAGTTTCTGATGATTAAAGAGGTACACAATGGCAATTTCCTGAAGGGAGAAAAGGGGATTTTCGGGTCTTAATTGATCTTGATGTTACGTTTTTGACTTCATTAACGGGATTGAGTGTGTACTTCTGGTTTTTGAGCTTCATACAATGTGACTGATTGCATCAATTCAACTACTTAGGGGAAGTGGACTCTGGATACTTTTGGTATGCATTACTTCAGACTTCAGCGGGAAGAAATGTGAGAAGAATTATTCAAGTGTGAGATGATACACTGCTGATCTATTTGATGATCCCTCGCACGGAGAATCACGATGATTATTCTTAAAAGGAGCAGCAATATTTGATGTGGTTTGCTACGATTTTCACTGTACGCTTACCTTATGTAAGCTTGAAAGAGAGCTTTGAAACTGCTCAAAAGAAGATTGTCGGTTTGGGGGGAAGCTATCAAAGCTTCACAATTGAGAAGGCTCAAGTTCAGATGATTATTCAGGAGCCTCGAAAGCTTTGGTGGTGAAAGTTTAAGAGATGTTGACTACTGACTTCTACAACGTACAGAACGATATCCTTATTTCGGTATTCATGTCAACATTTTCTTAAATTGAATAATATACTTTGTACATATCTTATACCAAAATGTAAATAGAAAATTATAAAACCAACAAAATGTAAATAGAAAAACTTAAACCCATAAAAACCATAAAAATCAGAAAATTAGAAAATACCAAAAATAGTTCCTCTAGGCATGTCTTCTGTTTATCGATAATATTTACGGTCCTAGAAATGTCATTCAATAATGACACGGGACTTTAAATGAAGCTCGAGTAGAAGTTAAAATGAATTGTTAAAACATGTCATGTTGGCTTGCAGTTACTTCAGACTGTAACCCGTTCTTTATTATGGGGAAAGCACGTCGCCAAAAAGACGGTTGTTCCTCTCACTGGGTGAAATTCACGCAGGCATGGATTACTTTATATCCATGTTACTTCGATTTGATGTACGTTTCAGTGCATCATTTCTCGTATAAGAAGAGAAGTCTTCTTTACATCACATATACTTTTCCATCTATGATTCTTCAGGGAAGTATTTGTGCTAAACTTGGTGGTACCATGATTTTTGAATATCAATCAGAATTGAACTTTTCATAAAAAATCTATCACTCAATCAATGACTACAGCTATTTAAATAGAAGACGGGTCATCGATTGAGGGGGAGAGTGATGATTTCAAAATTTCATATCATCAAAACATGTCACTTTGTACATAATTAGCAGTGAATAAAATGTGGTTGTTATGTGTCAGTGTATGATTTTTTTGTTAAATTCAAATCTTCCAAACCTATCATACCTGACACTAACACTAACACTCTCCCTCATAGATTGAGGGGGAGCATCATAATGTTCCATTATCATCACATATGAAACCTGACCACATTTTCTCCCATATTTTCTAAACTTATTTAAATCAATTGGGATCACAAAATCTTAAAAGGTTTGAAATTTTTGATCGGGGGAGAGAATGTGATTTAAATATGCAATCTGATAAAAAATGTGATGTTTTGGACTTAAATGTAAGCTCTCCCATATGTGCTAAACTCTTTTGTATATCAATGCACATATTGAGGGGGAGCAAATGGATTGTGAAAGCAAAAAGGATGTGGCATCTCATGTAAGCGTGACTCAGACTTCACCAATGAATTGACGAAACAAAAGATGTCATTAATCGAAAGGACATGTCCTGGCCGGGTAATAATTTCAAGCTGGTCTAACCAGTGATGTAAGCATGTCTCGAAGAGGACGTGTCTGAGTAGAGTGTACCATTTCGAGAAACTTTATGTGGACTTGACCAGGCTGGGTAATAATTTCAAGCTAGTCTAACTAGTGATGTAAGCGTGTCTCGAATCGGTCATGTTCACTGAAAGTGGATCAATTCAAAAAGTGCGAACTCCACCCAACATGTGCAAATTTATAATAAAATCATCTGAGCACATGTTAAGGGGGAGCATTTGAAAAGTTCAAAACTCTCAAAGTGTTAGCAAAATGTGTTTCTTAATTATAAACACATTGAGAGATTTTTCAAATAAATGGTTTACGGCAACATAGGATAGTCATGGTGTTATAAGGTGGCTAAGGTTAGGAAAATCGTCCTATGATCCGCCAGAGCCGGAGGGATCTACCCAAGGACAATACCGAATAGTTAGTATTAGAAAGTCCTTAGGTATGATTATGAAAAAAGGAGTAATATGAGAAAGGAGAAGGAAGGGGTTGAAGAATTAAAAAGAAATGTAATGAGAAAGGGTGAAAAGAAATAGCCCTCCATTTATTCAACCTTAGGGCAGAAACCGGGTTCAATTCATATGCTACTGGTTGTTACTAAGGTGACGCCGGTATTGAAGACAAGACGTCATGGACCCAGTGACGCACTGCACTAAACCTTCTAAGCCACACAAGTTCTCTTAAAAGGACTTGTTTCATTCTCACGGGGAACCCTGCATAATCTATCGACCGCTCATTACGAGTTATGTTGATATTGAAACAGGAGGCATTAATCCAGTCTTCGACTACCAAAAATGCACTTATCGAGTCTAGAGCCACGAGATGCATCATAAGATCTCATAGGAACACATGCTACTTCTACACTGGTTGTTCAACATTAAGGACACTAGTTGTAAACTTATGAGTCCTACGCAGATCTTAGCAATCTGCCAGAACATTTATGAGGGAATTTACAAATGTAATTCTCAGTGATTGAATGGAAATTCCTGCCAGGGTCAACATCAAACAGCCCTGAAAGCAGGTCACTTCGGTAATTCCTTGTGAATTACTCTTAGTGGTCGCGGCAGTTTAACGGTCTACAATCGTGGAGTGAACTCCAGCGACTCACCTAATCGTTGATGTACTTCGGTAGATCTTGTAAGCCCTCTCGGGGGTATCCGATTTAGGAACGGCCTTGGTAAGGATTAGAGAAAGTTTTCACACTATGCTGTTAACAATCTCGAAGTCCGAACCTGTAAGTACCGGACGTTTTATTGCTAACTGTCTGCTTGCAGGAATCCCTGGCGGTTGCAGCTGATTGCTAAAAAGATGCCGATTCATCACCCCATGCTCACACTTCACAATATTAATCAAAGAAATCATGATAATTAAAAGACTTTCAACACTGCTTCCGCAACTCTGATGCAAAAAATCATGATCCAGAACAGTGTGAGCATGTCGGTCCAAAGATCACAACATCACATGGAGACAATACTGAAAAAAAATGACTTGGAGACGTACGTTGGATGATGACCTCAAAGAAGCCTCAAAGATCATCCAAGACAAAAGAACAGTCATCAAAAGTTCATTGTTGAAAGTACAAAGACTAAAGACTTTGAAGAATCAAAGACTACGAGCTAGGAACTCTAATCTATGTAATAGAATGCTAGAATTCAAAATGTAATTTCCGGGGTGACCTCCCTTAGGGGGAGATTGTTAGGAATATAAATATTCATATGAAGACTCGGTCACCCCGAGTACTCATTAGCATTAAGTAGCTAGTAGGATTATTAGTACTAATTTAGTTATCGTAGTATTTGTGGAGTTGGGTCGGGTCTTTACCCACTGTCAGCTCACTCCACAGCCCACATGGGGCGTCTATGCTTGGTGTATAAATACCCTCTCCCACCAAGGGAGAGGGTTGGACCTTCACTTCATTCTAATCTAACATATTACACTTTCTCTCTCAAGGTTCCACTTCTCTCTCTTGTTTCTTTCTAAATTCGGATCAAATCCACAAGAACCATACGAATTATGATATGATATTACTTACAATGCTAAAGTCGATTCTTTTACCAGGCCTCTTATTCCGGTGATGACAGTGGCCACCACTACCACTGCTTCTGTTTCCTTTGCCTCAGCTTCAAAGGAACAAGAGAAAGAAAATTTTGCTGAACCTTCTTCATTCCTTGATGCTTCTCAATCCATCAGTGGTACCAAACTTAATGCCGGTGGCTTTTCGGATCTTTCTCGTAGTGAATTTTTGATGGGGAGTATCCGTGTTGCAACTGATGTGGACTCTGATATTTCACACAAGATTTATATTCCAAGGTGGAACGTGACTAATGGTTCCTGTCTCGATGATCCTCTTGAGGGTCGTGAAATGATTGATGAGTTTGCTCCTCCACAATTTTTTGCTTCGGTTAGTGATATGTGTTATGATCAGCTGTTCTCCAAGTTTAATGTGGGGGCTGCCTTTCAAACAGTCTTGAGTACGGAGGTTAGGATGCGTGCTGAGTACAATATCCAGGAAAAGAGAAAATTTGCTGCCCAGTGCGACCAACAGGCTGACTTGCTGAAGGTCAAGGATAGGGAGATCGCAGAGCTGAAGGCTAAATTGTCCTTGGCAGAGGCTGAGGCCTCGGAGGCAATTTGCCTTCGTAGCAGAGTTTTTGTTTTAGAAACTGTTGAGAAGTCTCATGCTGGTGTGGTGAGCTCTTTGAAGGAGCAGAACTCCATGCTTGAGAGAGAGCGGGACTCTCCTAATGCAAAGGTGGCGGAACTTTAATCTTCCACGGAAGGCAAAGAGCACGAGGTTGCGGAATTGAATGGCGCGGTCGCTACTGCCAAGTCTCAAAATGACAGTCTTGTAGGTCAGGTACGCATCTTTGAATTTTGCACATTCTTTCTCTTTTTTTTAATTATGTATACCTATCCGTTGTATATCTTTCCTTGTCGTAAGTGCGCACATTGGAGGCTACATGTTCCGAGCTCCATGACCGACTTTAGTCTTTAAAAATTTGAAGGACCAGTTTGAGAAGATTCAGGATGCTCAAATGAACGATGTTGTTGGCAAAGTGGCTAAGTTGGAGACTGATCTTACAGAGATAGTCTTGCATCTTGATGAGACATTCTATCCGCATCTTCTCACTGTTATATCTAGTCGACGGTGGTTGTTGAGTCATGGTATGAAGCTTGTTATTACCAAATGCTTGAATATTCCGGAATATCTTGTGGCTTCGGGGGCCGCTTTCAGCCATGCCATTGAGAAGGGAATGCAGGTTGGACTAGCGGCTGGTACTGATCATGGGAAGGTTACTAGGAGCCTTACAAATGTTTCCGCTTATAATCCTTTCGCGGAAGCAGATTATAATTTTGCACTGCAAACGCTTCGTAATCTGGAGTTTCCTCTACTGGCTGTTTTGAGAAATCACAAAGATGCCTGTATCAAAGATATCATGAATCTTCTCCGTCTCGAGGGTCCCCTTGCGGATGTTCCTGGTATGGCTGACTTGCAACCTAACTCAGAGCAGCTTTTGTTCCCATTCATTATGCTGAGGATAATGCGATAGTTGGTGAAACCTCCCTATCTTTCTCCTTACGTGTTGCTCATCAGATGGTTGAGAAGATTAAGGAGAACATTGTTGCACAGCGGTCTGCACTTTCTGATATTTTTACTCCGTTGGTTGAGCCCTTCTCCGTTGGGATTTTAACAAGAACGACGACCATTCCGGATGGTAAGCCAACCGCTACCGCGTCCATTACTGCTTTATCAACAACTTTTGCTCCTAGTTCATCCGCTGGATTCATCTCAACGGATGACTATTAGATAACAGATATCGGTGATCAAGGCCATAACGGAGGTGCTGATTCTTTCTTTCCTTCAGTTGAGCTTGAGAAGGAAGAAATTGAGACCACTCCGGAACATGACCATGCAGGCTAGGTTTTAGTATTAACTATTTTATGTCGTGACCGTGTGTGGTCTTTTTGTAGCGGCTGCTTGTAACTGAACATGATCCTTTTGCATTGTATATCTTGTGCTGACAACAATACTTATGCTTTGTGCGAACACCTCTCCTTTATGCTCCGTGGTCATTTATGACCTTTTTGTAATGAACAGTACTTGTGTTTTATAAACATGTTTCCTTTATTTGCCGTGGTCATGTTTGACCTTGATGCGGCTTTTTGCACTTATAATTCGTGCTTTGCTATTATTTCAAAACCGCACTGGTACCTTTTTTTTTAATAATAGTCTTAGTTGAATATTTGTGGGTTATTCTCCCGGTACCGGGCTTGCAATACCTCTTATGTACTTTGAGTGAATTTTTAGGTTACTCATCCTTTTGTTATGCGGAATAACATTCTTGGGTCATGCCCTGGTGTGTGCGCGTCTTATTCACATGTATAAATAATTTTGCCAAAATAAGCAGTACAAGACTTGTTAAAGTAAACTGTTGAAGGTAGCTAATCTTCACTTTTTCATTACAATCTTTAAAGTAAAATAATACAATAAATA